>PVKP010018530.1:0-44118 GCA_004027715.1 Plecturocebus donacophilus | reverse complement strand
ATCTCAAATAATAATAATAAAGTTGGTGAAATATATTGACTGTAAACTACAGCTAGTAAAGCTTATTCAAATTTTAAAATAGATACCATCTATTTCCAGTAATAGATTAGGTATTTCAGATCAACCTCTCTATCAGAAAAAGTTGGACTAAGTATTCAAAACATACAAAATGTGCTTTTGTCTTGAAGGTATTTGGCAACCCAGAAATATAGAATTTTAGAGTTTTCAGCCTCATCAGAGTAGATGAAAGAATCCATGTCCTGTATAATATGTGGGTCTAATAGGAGCACCTCATGCCACATTTCACAATAAACTGGGTTCCCAAAGGACCACACATCTGAGAAGGAGTATACTGGGGGTGGAGCTCTCATGTAGCCACTTTCAAATTTCTTTGCATTTAGTATTTAGTTTTTCAGAATGTATAGTTCTTTGGCATGTAAATGCCAAGAAAAAGGGATAATGCAAATAACTTAAATAATAAAATTATTCATCAGGACAGACATGGTGGCTCATGTGTATAATCCCAGCACTTTGGGAAGCCGAGGTGGGTGGATCATAAAGTCAGGAGCTCAAGATCATCCTGGCCAACATGGTGAAACCCCTTCTCTATTAAAAATACAAGAATTAGCTGGGCATGGTGGTGCATGCCTGTAATCCCAGCTACTCAAGAGGCTGAGGCAGGAGAATTGCTTGAACTAGGACCCAAGAGGCAGAGATTGCAGTGAGCTGAGATCACTCCACTGAACTCCAGCCTGGGCTACAGAGTGAGACCCCATCTCAAAAACAACAACAAAAGAAAAGAAAACAAAGAAACATATTCATCAGTTCATTCTTCATACAAACCTGTGAAGTGTCTGATAAGGACATCTCTAAATATACTTAACAAAATACTTAATACTGTCATTGAAGATTCATACATTTTCCCATTTCTAGTCTGCTGCATTCATGGTGCTGGTTTTGTTTTCAGGATAAATCTTCCTGCAGTCCCAAAATAGCCTCCAAATTTCCAGATGTCATATGCAGAATTGACAAAGTCTAGGTTTTCAAAAGTGGAACAAGGATTGCATTAGAAAAAAGAGGAAAGGAGGATTGTATGTAGGCAGAAGTTAGTGGGTCTTTATGTTTGAGAACTGGAGCTTCTATGTTCTTTATAAAGTAGAAGATAAAGTCACCTGCTGAGAGTAAGAAGGGAGGCTGGGCAAGGAAGTTTCAGAAGACATTTGAAATAGTCATTGCAGGGAGTAATAACAAGAGTTGAACAAAGAACCACAGTAGAATAACTGAGCACTAGTGAGGACCCAGTCGAGGTGGGTGACTATAAAGTTACACTGGTAATGACTTGTCATGTTCAGTGATTCTCTCTTCCGTGAGCACTCAGCTACTCAGGT
The DNA here is from genome assembly GCA_004027715.1 of Plecturocebus donacophilus. NCBI lineage: Eukaryota > Metazoa > Chordata > Mammalia > Primates > Pitheciidae > Plecturocebus > Plecturocebus donacophilus. The sequence continues at coordinate 42,730 of PVKP010018530.1, read as the reverse complement.
GTGAATACTGGGGAAATGAATAGTTGTAAGGTTGGAGGCATTAAAGGCACATGCACAAGAAGAAAAGGGGAAGAAAGGGTTTGAATATTAGAATGACTAAAATGAAGAATCAGGAAATCTAAGCTGCACAGAGAAGTATTAGGGAGAGGTAAAATGCCTTGAGAGACACAGAGGCAATAGTTGAAAGAATAAGCTAGAACAACTAAATGTTATACTCAGGAAACACAATGCTTGAGTTAGTGTATTTGACAGAAGAACCTTTAAAAATTTTAAATCCTTTATAAACCAGGAAAACATGAATGTATTCTCATTTTGTAATAATTTTAGAGATTTGTTTTTGATGCAGCTTATCAACAAAAGCTAAGCTGCCTTTGGCCACACAAATCCCCGTCCCTCTCTACAAAGGCAAACCATGATTTTAAAAAAGAGCTTGGAAGGCAGAGCAAGATGGCAGAATAGAAAGCTCCACTCATCAGCCTCCACCGCAAGAACACCAAATTAACAACTGTCCTTTATATGAACCAAAAATCAGGTGAGAACACACAATACATGGTTTCAACTTCACATTGCTGAAAGAGGCACTGAAGAGACAGAAAAAACAGTCCTGAATTGCTGATACCAACCCTCCCCCACCCCTGGCAGCAGCGATGTAGGGTGTGGTGAGCATCTCTGGATACTGGGGCCGTGGAGAACACAGCAATTGTGAGGCTTTGAACTCAGTGCTGTTCTGTTAGAGCAAGAAGGAAAACTGGATCAAACTTAGCTGATGCTTGCCCATGAAGGGAGCATTTAAACCAGCCCTAGCCAGAGGGGAACTGATAATCCTAGTGGTCTGAAATTGAGTTCCCTTAAACCCCATCATGATGGGCTATAGCACTCTGTGTCTCCAAGTAAACTTGAAAGGCAGTGCAGGCCATAAAGACTCAGTTGTAGGTGAGTCCTCATGCTGAGTTAGACCCAGAGGCAGTGTACTGTAGGGTGAGGTGCGGCACACAATATACTGAGACATCAGCTGGGGAAGCCAAGGGAGTGCTGGCATCACCCCTTCTCTAGACCCAAACTGTACAGCTTGAAGCTTCAAAATAGACCACTTCCTTCTACTTGAAGAGAGGAGAGTGAAGAGTGGGAGAACTTTGTCCTGCTTCTTGGATAGTAGCCCAGCCATGGCAGGATAGGACACTGAACAGAGTCAAGAGGCCCCTGTTCCAGGGCCTAGCTCCTAGAGACACCCTGGACCAGAAGAGAGCCTGCTGCCGCGAAGGAAGGGAACCAGTGCTGGCAGCATTGATCACCTGCTAACTGAAGAACTCTTATGCCCTGAAAAAACAGCAGCAATACTCAGGTACTACACATCAAGGGTCTTGGTTGAACCTCTGAGACTTGCTGGCTTCAGGTACCAGCTTGGCCACAGTGGGATAGAGCACCAAGTGGGCTCTTAGGATCTCTGATTCCAGAACTTGGCTCTTGGATGGCATTTCTGGACCTGCCCTGGGCCAGAGGGGAGTCCATTGTCCTGTAGGGTGAGTCTTAGGCCAGGCAGCATTCATGACAAGGTGACTCAAGAGACCTTGGGCCTTAAGGGTAAATCAGTAGTAGTCTGGCAATACTCTTTATGGCCTGAGGTGGTGAGGGCTACAGGGTGAAGCTCCTTTGCCTTCGGAAAGGGGAAGGAAGAGTGAGAAAGACTGTGCTGTATGGTTTGAGTGCCACCTAAGCCACAGTACAATAGAATACTAGGTTTTGACTCTAGTCCCTGACTCCTGGACAACACTTCTGGACACACCTGGGTCTTGGGGGAACTTGCCGCCCTGAATGGAAAGACATAGGTCTGGCTAGCTTTGTCACCTGCTGATTTTAGAACTCCAGGGCCTTGAATCAACATAGGCAGTAGCCAGGGAGTGGTTACAGCAGGCCTTGGGCGAGGCCCAGCACTGTGCTGGCTTCAGGTCTGTTCCAATGCAGTCAGAGTGGTGGTGGTCACAGGGGTGTTTGTGTCACACCACCCCCAGCTTTAGGTGGCTCAGAACACAGAGAGAGATTCTTTATGTTTTAGAGAAAATCAGGGAAGGGAACAAGAATATCTGGTAAACTAGAGAATTTTCGTGAATTTTGTCTAAGACCATCAAGGCAGTACCTCTATGAGTCTGTAAGAACCACAGTATTACTGGAGTGTCCCCTAAAGAAGAAATAGCTTAGATTATAACACCAAAGTTTTTTCAAATATCTGAAAAGCCTTATCAAGAAAGATGGCTATAAATAATCCCAGACATAATATACTTACAAACAAAATTCAACAATACGTTAGAAAGATCACTCATCATGACCAAGTGAGACTTATCCCTTGGATGTAAGAATGGTTCAACATATGCAACTCAATCAACATGACACATTATATCAACAGAATGCATGACAAAAAACCATATCTCATTTCAATTGATGTTGAAAAAGCATTTGATAAAATTCAACACAACCCTTCATGATAAAAAAAAAAAACTCAAAAAATTGGGTATAGAAGGAACATAACATGACAAAAGCCATATATGACACACCACAGCTAGTATCAAACTGAATGACGAAAAACTGAAAGCCTTTTTACTAAGACCTGGAACACAACAAGATGCTTACTGTCACCGCTATTATTTAACACAGTACTAAAGGTCCTAGCTAGAACAATCAGACAAGAAAAATATATGAAGGGCATCCAAATTGGAAAGAAATAAATCAAATTGTTCTAGTTTGATGATATAATCATATATGGAAAAACCTAGACTCCCTAAGAAAACTATTATAATTGATAAACAAATTCAGTAAAGTTGCACGATACAAAATCAACATACAAAAATAGTCAGTAGCATTTCTATCTGCCAACGTTGAGCAATGTGCAAAAGAAATAAAATAGTAAATCCACGTATAATAGCAGCACAAAAAAATTATAAATATAAAATATTTTATAATATATAACATATATTCCAATGCAGTGGTGAATATTTAATTATCCAACAAACATCAACTGGACGTCATCTGATTAAATTCAATTCTTCCACTATCTACTTGGAGTCAGCATCATAACCCCAGGTGAAGGGCTCAGTTCCATTATACTACTTCCTATCATCTCAGACGCCAGTTGCAAGTAGTGTCTTCCCAAGTTACCCATAACATCTGTACAACTTGGCTAAAGAACAGGGGTTCCATGACCCATCCTCAGTTTTAATAATTTGCTAGAAATACAGTATTTGGGGAAAAAGTTTACTTACTAGGTTACTAGTTTTTTATAAAAAGATAAAATTCAGAAACAGCCAGATAGAAGAAATGATTAGGGTGAGGTATGGGGGCAGGGTGTGGAACGTCCTCACTGTTTGTAGGAACACCATTCTCCAAGCACTTCCACGTGTTCACCAACCTGGAAGCTCTTCGAACCCCAGCCTTTGGGATTTTATGAGAAATTCATTACATAGGCATGATTTATTAAATCATTGGCCATTTATGATTAAGTCAATTTGCAGCTTCTTTCCCCACCTTAGAGGTTAGAGGGTAGGGTTGAAAATTTCAGCCTTCTTATCACATAGTTGATTCTCCTGGCAAACAAGAAAATCACTTCATAAATTACAAGGGGTTTAGAAGCACTGAATCAGAGATAAAAAGCAAATATTAACTTCTTATGCTATTACAATATCAGAGGTACCAAGTTGACAAAGGGTAGTTTATGATGGTTAGTTGTATGTATCCATTTGACTGGGCCATGGGGTGTCCAGATATTTGAAAAAGCATTATTCTGGGTGTGTCTATGAGATTGTTTAAAAAGATTAACTTTTAAATTAGTCTACTGAATAGACTGAGGAGATGAATAGATCAAAGAGATTAACATTTAAATTGGTAGACCTAGATTTCCCCTCTAATGTGCATGGCTTAAATCAAATGAAAAGTCTGAGTAACAGGGAACTCTTCGTGCCTAACTGCATACAAGGTGGAATTTTGATTTTTCACTGTCTTTGGACTCCAGACTGAAACATCAGCCTCTTTCTGGGTTTGAAGGCTGCTGGTCTTTGGAACGGACTACACTATCAGCAGTCTTGGTTCTCAGGCCTTCAAACTCAGACTGCAATTTTGCAAGTGACTACCCTGTGTTTCCATCTTGCCAACTGCAGATCTTAGGACCTGTCTCTCTCCATAATCACATAAGCCAATGCCTTATAATATACCTTTTTATTTATAAATATAGGCAGATAGATAGATAGATAGATAGATAGATAGATAGATAGATAGATAGATAGATATTCTCTATTACTTTTGGTTCTCTAGAAAACTCTGATAAATACAACTAGAAAATAAAACAAAAATAATCTACATTGGAAAAGAAGATTTGAAACTATATTTATAGATTACTTGCTTTTGTTTATTGAAATTCTAAAGAATCTATTTAAATGCTATGGGAAGTAATAATCAAGTTAAGCAAGGTTATAGAATAAATGATGAATATTACCCCATAAGCACAGGTGACCAAAGCAAAAATGACAAATGGGATCACATAGAGTTAAAAAGTTTCTGCTCAGCAAAGGAAACAATCAACAAAATAAAGAGACAGCCCATAGAATGGGAGAAAACATTTGCAAACTACTCATCTGACAAGGGATTAATAACCAGAATATATACAGAGCTCTATAAGAAAACAACTCTATAAGAAAAGAACTAATAACCCAATTTAGAAATGGGTAAAAATTCTGAATAGACATTTCTCAAAAGAAGAGTGGCAAATGGATATAGGCAAAAGTGCTCAACGTCATTGATCATCAGAGAAATGCAAATCAAAACTACAATGAGATATATCACCCCAGTTAAAATGGCTTTTATCCAAAAAACAGGCAATAACAAATGCTGGCAAAGATGTGGAGGAAAAGGAACTCTAGGACACTGTTGGTGGGAATTTAAATTAATACAACCACTGTGGAGAACAGTTTGAAGGTCCTTGAAGAAAAACTAAAAGCTACGATATAATCCAGCTATCCCATTCCTAGGTATATGCCAAAAATAAAGGAAATTAAGATATCAAAGAGATGTCTGCACTCCCACGTTTATTGCGGTACTATTCAATTAGCCAACATCTGGAAAGAACCTAAATGTCCATCAACAGATGAGTGGATAAACAAAATGCATTTATATGCAGTGGAGTACTATTCAGACATAAAAGAGAATGAGATCCTGTCATCTGCCACAACATGGATAGAACAAGATTATTCTGTTCAGTGAAATAAGCTAGGCACAGAAAAAAAAAAAAACTTCCCATGTTCTTCACTTATTTTGGGGAGTTAAAAGTTAAAACAATTGAACTAATGGAGATAGAGAGTAGAATGATGGTTATTAGAGGATAGGAAGTATAGTGAGGAGGGGAGTTATGGAAGTGAGGATGGTTAATGGGAACAAAATTAGTTAGAAAGAAAGAATAAGATCTAGCATTTGATAGCACAACAGGGTAAGTAAAGGCAATAATAATTTAATTGTGCATTTAAAAATAACTAAAATAGTTGAATTGTTTGTACCATGAATAAACACTTGAGGTGACAGATACCTCATTTACCCTGATGTGATTATTACACATTATATGTCATCAAAATATCTCATGTACCCCATAAATATATACACTGACTATGTAGCCACAAAAATTAAAAATAAAAATATATTTTTAAATGTCAATATTAAAAATTCAATTATATGCCATGCAATAAGAATGAACAATTTGAAAATAAAATTAATAATACAATTCCATTTTGGTAGCATTATAAAGAATAAAATATCCAGGAAAAAATTTAACAAAGTAAATACTAAATGTATATGCACCTCTAGGTGCACTGGTATAGAAGTCTCATCCTGCAGATGTGGGGAGCCTTGACTACATGGCTTGGTTGGGTACCACCCATACTGCAGCTCTCACTGGTTGAATTTAGATGCCTGCAACATTCCCAAACTGTAATCACAGGCTTGTGGCTCTGTCTGTATGGGGTTGTAGAGTTGGCACTACTCTCATGGATCTACGTTGTCCTAGTGGGGTCTCTGTGATGGCTCCCCCCAATAGCAGTTCTTTGCCTGAGCCTCCTGCCTCTCTGGGGCATCCTTTGAAATCTAGATAGAGGTAGCTGTACCCTCACAGCTTTGCTAAGCACCATGCATACTGCATCTGGCTTGCTGGAGCTGCACCTGGGGTGGCTGCAGAGTGCTGTGACAGAATGTGGGAAACGAAGTCTGCCATGTGAAGTGGCACCAGCAGTGGTGGCCCCTTCTTTGAAATTGTTTTGCCTCCCAGGTCTTTACAGTCTGGTAATGGTAATAAGAGAGATAGCCATGATTACCTCGAAAGTGGCTTTAAGGTCATTCTTCCATTGTTGTGGATAATACGTTTCAGCTTCTGTTTAGATGATTGACTAATCTTCCAATTATCTGCATGAATATCACCTAGCTTTTGTTGGAATGGTTGATCCATACTAAACTCATTAAGTTTCGTCACACCATTTGTGTTCTATCCCAAAAAGCTTTCTCATGTTTTCCAGTATGGACAGGATGATAATTTTCCAAATTTTTACATTCCACTTCTGTTTTGATTATTTTATCATTAAGTCATTTCCCTTCTTGCATTTTACTATAAGCACTCAATTACAAAAAAACAACCATGCTGCTCCTTAAATGCTTTGCCTAGAAATTGTCCCAGCCAAATATCCAATTTTATTGCTCAAACTTCTGTCTTTCACAAATGATTAGGACATGAACATAATTAAGCCAAATTCTTTGTTACTTTATAATAAGGATGGCCTTTTCCCAATTGTCCAATATCATATTCCCCATTTCTGCCTGAGACCTCATCAGAATGTCCTTTGCTGTCTGTATTTCTATCAATATTATGTTCATAATCACTTAGATGTTCTCTAAGAAGATTGAGGTTCTCTCTACATTGCTCTTCTTCTATTTCTTCATCAAAATTTTCTTTAATGTTCTGTTCACTGCAATGCAGTCTTTTTCTAGAATGTACCTCAAAATGCTTTAAGCCTCTATCCTTTACCCAGTTCCAAAGCTGCTTCCATAATTTTAGGTATTTCTTATAAGAGCACCCCTACATCTTAGTACCAATTTTCTGTTTTAGTACATTTGGGCTGCTATACCAAAATATCGTAACAGGGTAGTTTCAAACAAAAAGAAAGTTATGTCAAATTTTCCAGAAATTTTAATGATTTCCTTTTGGAGCCTGGAAAATCCAAGATTAAGGTGCTGGCAAACTCAGTCTCTGGTAAGGGTCTTACTGGCTCATGGACAGTTATCCTTTTACTATAACATCACATGTCAGAAGAGACAAGCTACCTTTCTGGGTTCTCTTTTCTCTTTTACAAACACACAAATTCCATTCTTGAGGACTCTGCTTTCATAATCTAATCACCTCCCAAAGACCGTGTCCCCCAATCCAACTTTCTAATATCATCACCCTTGGAGTCAGGATTTCAACATATCAATTTTGGGAGGCACTAACATTCAGACCATAGCAATGATCTAGAATTAAGGCAAAACCTTCTTACACATGTTACTAAAGGTAAAAGAGAACAAAATAAATAAATTGAACATCATCAAAATTAAAAACGTTTTTTTTACTTTAAAGGATATCAACAAGAAAGTGAAAAGACAACTCATAGAATGTGAGAAAATATTTTGAAACTTCATGTCTCATAAGATACTTGTATCTATAATCTAAGGAACTCTTATGACACTATAATAAAGAGACAAATGGCCAAATAGGAATAGATATACTACTGGGAAGATTAACAAATGGCCAATAGTCATATGAAAAGACACTCAACCATCAGAAAATGCAAATCAAAATCACAGTGACATATCACTTCACATCCTCTGGAATGGCTATGACCAAAAGAAAAATACCAAATAATATCAAAAGTATGAGGAAACTGGAATCCTCATACACTGTTTATGGGAACATGAAATGATATGGCTGCTTTAAAAACCAATCAGGTAGTTTCTGTAAAGGTTAAACACAGAGTTATGACATTTTCACAGGATTCTTAGGGTGTTGCTTTATCAGCTGGAAACGTCTGTGTCTGGTGTTGCCTTTGCCAGAGTTTTTCTTGGACTTGCTGGGCTCCTTCTTCCCATTTGGCCTGGCAGGCTGCACTCGGCTTACACTACTGGCCTGAATCCCATACTTGCAAAGGACAAAACAGTTGTGGAGTGGTGAGGGGTGCATGAGTGAGCCAGGGGTCCAGCCACTGGGCACAGCCAGGCATACTGGCTATGGTGGGGCAAGCAGTTCCAGTCACAAGCACAGGAACCAGTTCCCTGTGAGCCTGTGGCTGGATCAGGCATACTGCAAGTGGGTTCCACTACTGGCACTAGGGAACATGGTGGTGCATGGAAGCTTGGAGACGCCAGAAACTGCAGAGCTCCAAAGAGGATGCCAGAGCCCTGGATCAGAGAGCACCTAGGTCTGGGCCCCCAAAGAGCTGCAGCTCTTCTCTCTTATCACCTGCAATGTGGCAAACAAGGGGCATGTTTCAGCCCTGTTTGTGTTACAGCTCTTTCAGTCCCACCATTTGGTGGGTCCTAAGTCCTTGTCCCATATCCAGGAAGAATGAGGTATATGGACAACTGGAGGGTCAGTAAGGTGCAGAGGTGCTTTATTGAGCAACAGTACAGCTCTTAGGAGACCCCAAAGTGGGTAGTTTCTTTCCTAAGGCAGGTCATCCTGATGTCTGCCCAAGTCTGGCTGAGTCAAGGATTTTCATGGGCTTCAGGTGGGAGGAAGTATGTGCTGATTGCTCTGTGGGCAGCCATGTGTGGCTGGGAAAAAGCACTCTAAGTTCTCATGTTGGTCCATGGAACTGGCAACCTGGCCCCCAGGTTTCAGGCTGTCCCAGGCCTGAAGGTGGGGCATTACCAGGGATCCTGGGGGCCAGGGACATTACCTGATGTCCCTGGCACCCAGACCATGCTGAGGGGCACCCACAGGCCCACACCAAGCTACTCTCAGCACCTCCCCCTCAGCCTCCCTCCAGTGTGTTCAAAGTCCAGAGAGGAGGACAAGGCAGCAGGGGATGGCATGTCAGCGCTGCCTGGAGCATACACACACCCAGCTCGGCCAGGATGGCTCCCAGGCTTGGCCTCAACTTTGCTCTGAAATTAGAGCAGCACTGGGAGCGTGGAGAGGCTTGGCAGTGGGAGCAGGCATTTCTGAGTCTGTGGGATCAGGGGGACTTCCAGCTGTGCCGAGGAGGGTGGGGCTCCTACCCCTCCAACTTGGAAAGGAATGGGGCTTCTGCTTATTCCTGGCTCAGGCTGACCTGTGGAGTGCACATCCCCAGCAGTGCCTTCCTGATGCAGCCAGTGTCTTTGCAGCAACTGCACCAGTTGGGCTGTTGCTGTCATCAATATGACCTAGCAATTCTACTCCTAATGTACCTATGGGAAATGAAAATAGATGTCCAAACAAATACTTGCATGTAGTTATTCATAGCAACATTATTAATAATAGCCAAAAAGTAGAAACAACTTAACGCCTATTAACTGATGAAATTATAAATAAAATGTTGCATATTCATACAAGAAGATATTATTTTGTGAACAAAAGGATGAAGTACTAATATGTACTGCAGCATGGATGAATCTTGAAAACATTAAGCTAAGTAAAAGAAACCAGTCAGAAAAGGCAACAATTATATGCTTCCATCTATAAGAAATGTGAAGAATATAGAGATAAAAAGTAGGCTTGTAGCTCTAGGACCCAGGACTGAGGACAAATAATAGTGAATGCTAGTGTGTATAGAGCTTTTTTGGCGGGGGGGGCTGATGAAATGTTTTATAATTGATTTCAGTGATGATTGTACAACTCTGTGGACATACTCAAAACCATTGACTTGTATGCTTTAAATAAGTGAATTGTATGCTATGTGAATTATGTGTCAATAAGTCTCTATTTTTTTAAAAAAGAGAAAGTAAATAAATGTTAGAGTCTTGCTTTTAAGATATGGTTCCTCTAGATTCTAAAACACCTTCACTTAAGGCCATCAACAAATGTGTACGATTTATTAAAATAATTTTTTTCTAAAGTTTTATTAAAGAAAATAACTTCAAAGGAACTTTTGTTATAGTAATGAAATGAACTGCAAATAAATTTTTATTATACTGGCACCATTTAAATGAAATTCTGTGACAGCAATGATCTATCCTGTGAGTCTGTCCATTAAGCTGAATACAGTGAATCTGAGAAGATTTCAAAAACAGTTAAATGTTTGTTTTAAGTTAAAAACATCAACACTTTAGAAAAAAGCTTGGTAATATTAAGCTGTATTTAAATTAGTTCATTTATAGAATTAATTAGGTAATATTTACTGAACAACTTTCTTACTGTGCTTACAGTTTGCCCTACTCTGTATTTTTAGTTTCATTAGATAATAAATCTATTTTTGTTTTTAAAGAAAATTCCTAGGTTCCTTCGTTTGGTAGTAGGATTATTGTATCCAGTTTAAGAGAAAAGCAAGCCATAATAGGTCATGGAATTACATGCATATTCCATATCCTTTGAGGTTTGCTAGGTTAAAGATGTTTAAAAATATCTTATTATTCCAACACATTTACTTATTTGTTACAATAAATAACAGAGGGCTTGAAATTGCCAGTTTCCCATAATAGTAAGGAAAATCTTTTTACAAAACACATATTCTAGTCAAAACTACTAGTCAAAGCATTATGTTACATTATAAGAACTAAGCCAAACATTATTGCTAGAGAGTCCAAATGAAATTACTGGTCAAATTTGGCAACCATATGCTACTACTTTAATTAACAGCAATAGTAATAACACAATTGAAATTGATATAGGTCTTTAGTTCATAAATGATTTCACATATATTAGTTTCTTTGATTTTTATAACTTTTGAAGTATATATTATCAATTATCTCTACTTTGTTGATGGGAAAATTGAAGCTAATAAGTTAAAATATATGTCTGAGTTCTTTAAGCCCGTAAGGAATTTCATGTAACGATCTGTCCATTTGCAGAATAATTGAGTGTTAATCACAGGGTTAGGGGTATGGCCCCTTCATCAAATTAGCTGTGCCTCATTTTAATCACCTAGAATTAAGTGCTTTTAGGTTGTAACTCATTTGTGCTATTCAAGTATTTTTGACCCCCTGACTGCTGAGCAGAGTATTATTGTACTTCATGACCCCCTTTAGGTTGAGTGGAGCTGCACAATCATTTCTGGCCAAAGAGTCATGAGCAAAAGAAACATGAGTTACTTCTGGGCCAGAAGGGGTAGGACAGAAAGAAAAATTCTGCAAGTGGGTTATTAGGTGTAACAGCAAGTAAAGTCACTCCTACTTCCACTCCTTGATTCCTGGGTCCATGTGTTCTATCTATGGGAGAGACTGTACCATATAATGGACTCTGATGTAAAGTGTACATTGCATCCTCCAAGACAGAACCCCATTACTTCAGGATGTTTTCTCCAAAATGGCACCATAACTGAGTCTACAGTAAGCCGATCCACCTTTTAGTCAAGCCAGCTACTTCCAAGCTATAAAATATACAGTAAGAACAGTTGATTTTATGTGCATGAGCCCATGATGACTTCTTTAATTGTGAAATGAGTTCCTTGATCAGAAGTGATGCCCTATGGAATGCCATGGTGGTGAATAACTCATTCTCTGAATCCATAAATAGTGGTTTTGGAAGAAACATTAATGGCAGGCATGGTAGATTTATATCCAGATTGAGTTCATTTTGGTGAGGATGAATCTCTACCTACTCCATGAGGGCAGAGATCCAACATAATCAATCTGCTGCCAGATGGCTGGCTTGGCCCCTACATCCCAGGAATGGTGCCATATTGAGGGCTCAGTGTCGGTTTGTGCTGTTGGCATATTAGATACTCAATGGTAGCATTAGCCAGATCAGCTTTGGTAAAGGGATGTTCATGTTATTGAGTCCATGCATAGACTCCATCTTTGCCACCACAGCCACTTAGTTCGTGGGCCCATTAAACAAGGAATATAATGGCTAGAGAAAAATGTTGACTGACATCCCGGAGGGCATAATTCTATCCACTTAAAGCCTCCTCTGTAGTAGTGGCCCTCTGGTGGGCACTTCACATTCACGAATATCTTAATCTGTGGCCATTCGGAAAAGTCAACCCACATACTTCTTCTGTAAGCTCCCTTTTGACTAATCATCTAAAACAGTTCCTTCCAAGTCTTTGACCATTCAACTTATTTGCAACTACCCATGAATTATATGAACTTGTATTTCTTTCTTTTTTTTTTTTTTTTGAGATGGAGTCTCCCTCTGTCACCCAGGCTGGAGTGTAATGATGCGATCTCAGCTCACTGCAACCCCCGCCTCCTAGGTTCAAGCGATTCTCCTGCCTTAGCCTCCCAAGGAGCTGGGATTGCAGGCATGTGCCACCACGCCTGGCTAATTTTGTTTTAGTAGAGATGGGGTTTCTCCATGTTAGTCAGGGTTGTCTTGAACTCTTGACCTCATGTGATCCGCCCACCTCAGCCTCCGGAAGTGCTGGGATTACAGGTGTGAGCTACTGGACCCAGCCATGAACTTGTATTTCTAGCCATGTCTCTCTCTAAACATATAGATGACCAAATGTCACACTTGAAGTTCTGGCTGCTGGGAGAATGTTCCTTCACCACTGTTCTTCAGGTTTACCCTTAACTGGGGTTGCAGTGCTGTAGCTGCTCTTTCCACATGGTGCTAGCATATTGTGAAGACCTAGCTCTATGCCAAGCTCAGGGCTTTTCTTCCTCAGTCACTTGGTTATAAAGAGATTCCCAAAATACCATTTTTGCAGGTTTATCTTCTGGGACCATTCCTGGTAGCAATTCCGTATTGTTCCATGTTCGCTCAGGAGATAAAAAATCACACAGTCATTTGAGGAGGCAAAATTTAATATAAACCATTATTAACAGAGAATTGGAGTAATGAAGAATTGGCTAATGAGAGTCAAAATAATTCTATAAGTACACTAATATAATATAAAATGTGCCCACTACCCATAGTACTGAGATAAGTACCCAAGGACAAGCCCTCTCTTGCTAGGAGTGAGATCTAGATGTCACTGCCTTAGCTCCACCTTAGCTTCCTGAATGTTGGAGAAATCAATGAAGTACCTCATGGTAGCACTTAATGGAAATCTACCGTCTGGTTAGTGTTGAGCCTCAGAACTTGTCAGATGCTAGGAGAAGCTGCTGCCTATTGGAAACCATCAGACTCAGGAGCTTCACAAGTCCTCCTCTTCAGGAGTCTAGTGCACTGGGTCAGCTCTGGGCTGCTGTGCTTGACAGACGTCAGGGAAGGTCTGGACTCCAGCGTTGCCTGTGTGTGTCAATGCCTGGGACTAATAAGAGGGAAGGGGGTGTAGCAACCTGGGTTAGCGACAGGCCCACAATATCTGGGACTATGCCAACACAGCTGTATGAGTTTGAGAATGAGTCAAATACCATAAAAAGTTTTGCCCTACAGGAACCTCACATTGAACAGTGGAGAAAAAGAGGTCTCTGCAGGACACTGGTAAGAGAGCTCACCAGAAATAGGAAAATACCCTTCCTTCTTCAGTATCCCTCCAGATCCTCTACTGACAACATTGAACATCTTGGTAGGTGGCGAAGGAGAAATGTCTATAAGGTTCATCTCCATTATCACAGAGCAGGCAATGAGAGTCCATTTGGAGCACAGAGGCAAAGAATTAACAATCAGCACATTGACTGTATTTTTCATTTCTATGACTTTCTGGTTCTTCTTTGTAGTCTGTTGTAGTTATTCTTTTATTTTATAATTTACATTTTTGTATATTGTTTTATTATTTAAAGTTCTTTGAGGCTTTACTCATAAAAGTTTTATATGATGATTTTGATCCATGATAGTTTCATTGAACGCTTTAAATTATGTCTTGTGATCTCAGCTGCAGTACAGTTTTATCTGTTGAAACTGTCAGGAGTGGGTTGAGAAAGAGATATTTTTATTTGCTTATGCCAGAGATCCGTTACATCACTAACCCAAGAACACTTTTAATATTTTGAATTGTGACTTCCCAAACCATGGGTAGGATTTGGGAGGAGTTATCTTTCCTACATGGAGCCCAGGCTGATCCTGTTATTGACCGAATATCTTATAAGTTTACATTTCCATTATTCCTATGATAATTCAAATGCAAACCTTTAGATTATTGAGACCAATCCTACACATTCCATCCTGGAGACAGGCAGAGTAGCAGCCCAAATGTTTACCAATCTCATTCTCTCACATAAAGTTACCTTGTTTTTTGTCTCCCAGAAGTTAATTACTTTTTTGCAACTTCAACCATGAATTTAAATATTCGTATTACAGTTCTTCGGGATTGGTAGTGGAAGAATTTTAGAATTATCTGTTCTGCTAAATTCCAAGACCTGAGAGTCCCTGAATATCCTTGTAAATCCTTCTTTATATTGTATTTTTCTTTAGAGATAGGGTCTTATTGTGTCATGGGTCTGGAGTGTAGTAACACAGTGGTAGTTCAGAGCAGCCTTGAACTCCCGAGCGCAAATGATTCTCACACCCAGCATCCCTAGTAGCTGAGACTACAGGCATGCACTACCAACAACAGCTAATTATTATTATTTTTATACCAATGGGGTCTTATGTTGCCTAGGTGGTCTTGAATTCCTGGCCTCAAGTGATCCTCCTGCTTCACCCTCCCAAAGTGTTAGGATTACAGGCATAAGCCACCACATTTGGCCCTCTTTTTAATTTTTTACGACAACATATGCAACATTCTTTTCAATAAGGAGCAAATTCTTTCACATTGACCACTTACCTTGGGTAAATTACTAAACTCTGCTCATCAGTCTCCTCATCTGTAAAACGGGGATGGTAATAATAGCATCTATATCATAAGGTGATGGTGAAGATTAAATGAGTGACTATACATAAAGTACTTATAAGAGTGTCTGACTCAAAGTAGACACTAATTACGTTTCACTGTTAATACTACTGATGAGCCTGTAGAGAATAAGAATACTCTCTGGGAACTGTGACAAGTTCTGGAAGAAAGTCAAAAAAAAGACTAACATTTTAGAGCAAAACACGCTCTCTCTGACCGATTTAAGACACCAGCCCTTGGCTTGTTATCAGCTTCTGGCAAAGACAAACGCATTAGTCTGTTTTGTGTTGCTATGATGGAATACCCGAGGCTGGGTGATTTATAAAGAAGAGAGATTAATTTAGCTCACAGTTCTGCAGCCTGTACAAGCATGGCATCAGCATCTTCTTGGCTTCTAGTGAGGCCTCAGAAAGCTTACAGTCATGGCAGAAGGCAAAGAGGGCACAGGCGTGACGTAAGGCAAGAGTGGGAGCAAGTGAGTGACAGGGAAACAGAAAAAGAGGCAGAGAGAGAGAGAGAGGTGCTATGCACTTTTTTTTAACCATCAGTTCTTGTGTGAATTAATAGAGCAAGAACTCACTCACTAGCACAGGGAAGGCAGCAAGAAATTCCTGAGGGATCCTCCCCAATGACCCCAACATCTCCACTAGGCCCCACCTCCAACATTTAGGATCGCATTTTGACATAACTTTAGAAGGGGACAAATAGCCAAACGATATCAACTAGATACATGAGCATGTGACATCAGGTGACCATGTGATCCAAGCAGTTCCTCATGAAATAGGTGCTATAACAATGAAAAGACTCCTAAAATTGAATGAGCCTTCCTTCAGCAAACCATACTGATGTGGAAATGTTATTTGAGCATACATTGCGTGAGCATTTGGCTCTTGCTCCCATCAGGTCTACCTCTATGATCTCATAGGGAGTTCTCTCCGAACAGTTAACTAAGGGGTAAAAACTCCAGATCTGGCTTACAGATGGATCTTTATAATTTGCAGAATCAGTTAGTAGTTGTTGCAGGGCAAAAGGACAGTGGACAAAGGAAATCTTCCCCTTGGGATACAACAATGCCAACTATGCTTCAAAGAGGAGTTAGAATGAGGATTCTACGCTGTTTCCAGGACAAAGGCTAGAGGTTTGACTTGATGGGACTTAGAAGAAACAAGGTAGGATCTTGGGGTCAAGAAGGTTTGGGAAAATTTATGTGGGTGAGTTTCTTCGAATGGCCCCAGAATAAAAGCATATTTATATGTAGTCCACAATGATGTTTTCCAAAAAAGCCATTTCATTTGATAAATTTATATCATCAAAAATAAGTGACAATAATGCTTATTCGCCTGTGGATGTTAATCCTATTGCTTTTCTAGAAACTTCAGTGCTTGTTCTGTGGCTTTACATACCTGTGGCCATAGTGGCAGGGATTTATGCTACACATTGGCTCAAAAATAAGGATTTCTCCTCATGAAAGGATAATTGGCTACTGCTCAGCGCTCAACTTGCCACAGTAGCAGCTATGCAGGGCCCTTACTCTGCCACGCTGGAGGATGCTACAATTTGTCTTTAGTGGAAAAGTCAGATTGGCTTTGCCTTCTCTGCTCATCAAATTTCCCTCAACATGCTCATCCATGAATTTATTGACTTGTCTATTCTTCATCAGATTTTGCACATTATATATTTTTTCTAACTAGTTCAACCATGTTCTAGCAAAAGAAGTAAAGCTTTTGGGCAATGTCCATGGGGTAACTTATCTTATTACAAAACCCAATACTAGAAACAGCAGACTTCATAGATGGTGGAATGGAATAGTAAAGACTCAGTTATGGTCTGAGGATATCCTATCTGGAAAGTACAAGGAAGAAAAAGCTTTTTGACAAGATGTATATTGATGAAACCAGAAATTAACGTATGATATTATTTCTCCTAAACAGGACAGAAGTGGGTAGGGCTCCTCTTAATATTATATCTATACTCAAAGTTTTGAACTATGCTGGTTCAAAGACTTTTAGTACCCGAATAAGAATTCTTCCATTAAAAAACCTAGTGATAGTCTCATTTAATGGGAAGCTGAGACTACAGAAGGAACAGGCATATTGCTTTGGAGTTGTACTAACAATGAGTAGGTTTGGGATTTTCTTCCTTTGGAGGGCTGTGAACTACATGCTCAGGTCTTAAAGCATGGAGGTAGGGGGCGTATGTGAAGAAAGGCAATATTATTGTTGGACAGCCAAAGGGTGAATTATAGTTAGGTTTTTCCCTTCTCCTCTTCCTCATCCTCTTCCCCTTCTTCCTGTTGTTCTTCTTCTTTTTTGGTTGACAAACATCAATATGACCTTTCTATGTTTAGAAAATTCTCTGCCTTCGGAATCTCCATGAAACTTAGCCAATCTGGCCAGCAGACATACTCTCCAAGGTTTTAATCCTAGAAAAAGTAGCACAGAGAAAGAGGATGGTGGAGACATTTTTGTGGTAGTAATCGCAGGGAAGTTCTCAGAGGCAGCTGTGACGCTGCTGTCAGGGACAGCAAGTGGAGTCCAGTAACATCAGTGTTAATGACAATATTGACACTGGTGAAGATGGTGTAGCATCCCGTATTAGGCAATGTCTGTACCATCAGCTCTGTGGCGTGGTTTTTGGCTACAATCCCAGCTGTGCAGCTTTGCTTTGTCCTTCCCATTTTCTGAGCCCATTCTCTATGCTTTCTAGTGATTCTGTGAGTTACAGCATTATTAAGAATTTCCTGGTTCAGATTGCAAATAGAAAACCTTGAATCTTTCTTACTAGCCAAAATGAGCTTAATGAGGAAAAAATAAACTCTGTTAACGTATATTCTTTACAGACCTTAGCAGAGAGCATTTTCAGAGTACCTCTGATACTGTGGTTAATACATATCAGGATCCCCAACCTGAAAATGTTATCATTTACTAAGGAATGTAAAACATGTACATGAAACAAATACAATTTGTAGGATGGAATAAAATTAAATGCTACATTGAGAACAGACTGTCATGTAGAAAGTCTTTCTGAAAGAGATGGGACTATATTTAATTTCTGAAGGATGGGCAGGAGATGGCATTTAAGGTACAGAAATCACCAAGCACGGGAACAAGTCTGGATATTCATGGGGCAGTGACCAACCTGACGAAGAGTGGGTGCATGTCGGAAATCAATGGGAGGTACATTTGAATGACTAAGAGACATATTATTATGGCTTTGCCTCCAACTAGAAATAAAGATATTCTCTACCTCCCCAAATAAGGAATTCTTACATATAGCTTAATGTATTTAAAAATTTTCACTTTTAAATGGGTCTACAGAAAAGAGGTGAGGACGAGGGAAGTAAATAATAAAACCTGAAGATAAATAAAAATATAAATATATCAACGTGGGCTCAATTTTCCATTATTTTTGGAAATTAGTTTTGTTTCTGAATAATAAGCAGTTAAATAATTAAAGCTTTGTCTTGGTAGTGCAGAGACTGAAGATAATTTTTCGGTGGCAATTTTCCAGACTTGCTAGCTGTCCTTGGGTCTTGGTAACATTCTGCTCATTAACTTCAGGAAGGAGTCCAGGAGTAAAGATGCATTTGAAAGTGGCTGAAAATAGTTTGTAAAGCTCAGCTTTCCTGGCTTGACAGTGAAATGACCGCACAGGCCAGTCACTGGGTCAAAATTCAATTACAAAACAGGGGAAGTTTTCATATCTTTATTTTTACATTAGCTCGAAAATCACAAGAAGAAAGGCAACCATTAAACACAGGAAATACAGTATTGTTGCTTTTTTTTTTCTCTTGGCAGGCTGGGTCGACTGCCTTCCAGCCTCGCTGTGAAAACCGCGAAGTGGACGGTTCGCTCCGTGGCTTCTTCCCAGACCCCGCCAACGCGGAAACCGTCACTCTGTGGTCCCCGACCAGGTCAGTGCGAGGCCGCCCACCTCCTACCTTCGAGTCTCTCTTCTCCGGAGGACAGTCGTCCCTTTCTCCACCCTAGCCGGAGTCCGAGAGCCCCAGACCCGCGCCTCCAGCCCGCCCCGGGCGAGGTGGGGATGCGGCCGGCGCGGGCCGGAGCCGGTCCCGGCAGTTCCGCGTCTGCGCAGCGGGCGAGGGGCTGGAGCGGGGCCGGCCGGGGAGGCGCAGGAGGCGCGGGAGCCAATGGGCACGCTCGGAGGAGCCGGGCTGGCGGCGGCGGCGGCGGCCGGCCGGGCGCGCACTCTCGGGATGGAGGGCGAGCGCCGGGCATCTCAGGCGCGCTCCTCTGGCCTCCCGGCCGGGGGCGCCGACGGAGAGAGCCCCGGGGGCGGCACCCCCTTCCCGGGCAGCAGCGGCTCTTCCGCCCTGCTGCAGGCAGAGGTGCTGGATCTGGACGAGGACGAGGACGACCTGGAGGTGTTCAGCAAGGTGAGGGCGGCGGCGGCGAGTCCCGGGAAACTTCCAATGCAACTCCGGGAGTTGCCGGCGTTGCGCTGACGCCTGTCTCTGGCGCGCTCGCCTTCTCGGGGCGGCGGCTCCGAGCTGGGGACGGGTGAGGTCCCCCGGGCTGCTGGACCCCGCCTGCCAGCTCTGGCCTCACCCGGGGCCGCGTCACCGCGGGGCCTCGAACCGCAGCCGCTCGCTCCTCCGTACTTTGATCTATCGCTTGGCGGGGCCGTGGCTTCTTGGAGTCTGCAAAGTTGTGATTTCTCTTTCTGTTTCTCCGCCACGGATATCTCCTCGTTGCAGCTCCCGAGCCTGGGAGGCGGGTGGCTCGAAACCGCCCCCGCCCCTGCTAGCTGCTTTTCGGGCAAGGCCAGCCGTCAACTCTGGGAGAGAGCTCAGCCAAGTTTAGAGAAATTATTCTTGATTTGGTGGTGTTGGTTGTGGATTTGAGACTTGGGTGACACCCGAGGCGAGTCTCAGGTCCTGTGGGAATAGGTTCTGAGGAAATCTCCCTCAACAGGAGAAAACGGTGGTTTCTAACAGGAAGCTCCTCCGTTGAGGAGCGAAGGATTTTTCAGATGGTCAGCTACTGCCACCCAGTCCATAGCCAGCGCTTTCGTTTTTCCTTGCCCCCGGGGAAATTTAGGACCAAAGGCTCTTGGGTTATTTTACCGTTGGAGGGAAATTGGCTGGCGGGGGCTAGGCTTTTTGGTACGTGTAGACTGCTGGTTGTAATTTCTTAAAGGGTTTTAGAAAAGAAAAATACCTTTCTTGCAGGGTGCTTGAATGTCACTCTAGTTTCTCAAGTTGTTGCTGAGAGAAGACCTCAGTTCAGATCACAACGCTGTGCTGTGTTAATTACCAACAAGCTTGTTCAATTTACTGTTACCTGGAGATGTTAGGTAAAGCAAAGTACCTACTTAACCGCCGCATTTATTCTGGGAAAGCAAACCCACGTTAGAAAGTGAACAAGCATACTCTGACTCCAAAGAGGAGTATGCAAAACTTATTTCTATTTCGGATTAAATGGAATGATAGGCCCAGGCTTGTATTGCGGACATTTAAACAGACTATCACAGTTTTGTGCTCTTGGCTTTTCTATTAAATAGTAAAAAAAAAAAAAAAAAAATGGAATTATTTTATGTTTAGTTGTAAAACGTAAACGCCTTTTTATATGCCACACATACTATTATGTTCAGATCAATGACAGCTGGCCAGTTGGTTATTAATTTCCTTCTTTATGTCGCTGTTTAGATCAGGAATACTAGTCTATGGTTATGCATTGTGAAACTTTCAAAATGGAATGGGTTGGGATGTTGGAAGTGGCAATAGCGTATCAGAATCATCGGGGTTTCCTTCCGTTTTTCTTTTTCTTTTTTTTTTTTTTTTTTACCCAGGCTGGACTCAAACTTACGGCCTCAAGAGATTCTACCACCTCAAGCTCCCAAAGAGCTGGGATTACAGGCTTGAGCCACTGCCTGGCCCTGGGATTGTTTTAAACTTGTCAGGTTGTTTCTCTTTCCCCAGATTGTTTAAATGAGGTCCTCTCAGGGGCAGATCTAAGGTGAAGCTAATGAAATTGAAGCTTCAGCGCTATTCATTTGCTTAGACCTCTGGGCTTGTTGGGGGTTGCTGGAGTTGCAGATGTTCTAGGTGGGAAGGAAATGACAGGTTGCAACCAGAAGCATTTCTAAATAAGCATTTCTGGTGAATTGCATAAAGCTTTCTCAGATTAAGGAATCTAGATCTCCGTGGCTCCATTCATTTAATGAGATTTCTTTTCTCATTCTGAATCATTTGTTTTTCCAACTAATTTTGTATTCTTTTAAAAGGGAACCTTCCAAACTCTGTAAGCCCGTACACCTGGGTCCACCCTACTTGTTAGTGTTAACTGCGCGTTTTGGATGCTTAGAAAAAGTTAATAACTTCTGTAGAAACTGCCCACATAGATTAAGCAAAGATATTAGGTAAAGTCCAAAAAGAATAGTTGGAAAAGTTTAAAGTTAGCCACTTTCATCCATTTCAGTAAGTTGAATTTCTGAACCACTATCTATAGTTAGGAAAGCAGATTTAAGAAAGTCTGATCCATGTGGCCTTCCCTTTGCACTACTGCCTTTCTTACCTGCTCCTCTGTAGAACGAACACCACTGCTGTTCAGCCTATCCTAGGATAGAATCTCACAATTACTTATGAAGCAGACTGTCCTTCCCCTTTAGTACTTTGAGGTTGGCAAATTGTATATTCAGTTTACATTCACCTTTGTAGTCCCCTTATTCCCTTAGATTATTTGTGAATATATGTCTGGTGCTCTCTTCCAGAAGTTTTTTAAAGAGTATGAATTTCCCCACCACTTTGGGAGGCCGAGGTGGGCAGATCACTTGAGGTCAGGAGTTTGAGACCAGTCTGGCCAACATGGTGAAACCCCACCTCTACTAAAAAATATAAAAATTAGCCAGGTGTGATGGCAGGAGCCTTTAATCTTAGCTACTCAGGAAGCTCAGGCAGGAGAATCACTTGAACCTGGGAGGCAGAGGTTGCAGTGAGCTGAGATTGCACCACTGCATTCCCACCTAAATGACGAAGTGAGACTCTGTCTCCAAAAGAAAAAAAACCCAAAAATTTATTATTTTTTTCTAAAACATATTACAAGTAAATGGCAAATATATATTTTGTCTTATGTGTGCTTTAAAAAAAAATTGTAAGATTTAGTTCTTGCTATCACAATCTTATAGTCCAGGTGGGAAGATGTGACAAACTCTAAAATAGCAGCACAAATCAAGGGATGGAAAGTAAAACAAAGTTGTTCTGAATTTTCATATAGTCTAGTGAGAAGAAATGATGCCAAATCTCAAGAGAATGCAGAGGATATTGACTTAAAATACTGAATATAGATATCAGAAGGAGGAGAACAGAACCAGTCATTCAAAAACAGTAAAATAAAAAAAGAAAAGAGATACAAATGGTAATAAGAGCCTAAGAATTATTTTAGGACTAGGTCAGAATGTGATGAGGCTTCCAAAATATTGAACTGGAGAAACAGGGCCAATTTCTTCACGTTTAGAGGAAAAAATTCTTCTTTTTTGGGGAAAAACAATAATTAAAATAAATTGTCTTTATTTTTGAATACTGTAATGTACAGAAGAAACAGCAGTGGATACAGTGTATATGAATAGGTTACAATGAAGCACTGAGATGCTTATCTGGTACTCAGTAAATGATAGCTCTTATTGGCCTCTTTAAAGATACTTGGGATCATAAAGTGAGATATTTATATTACCTTGGATAATCAGGGAACTCACAGATGTAATCATCCTCATCACCACTAGTCATCTTTGAGAAGTCATGAATTGCAGGAATGGCTCTCCCAAACTAGAGATAGGTAAATATTGTTTTTAAAAATAATGGGAAAAAGGAAATTCTGGAAGGTATTGAATAGTAGGCTTAATTTCAATCTTTAGGAAAGCCATGAAGTGAATTATTTGTATGTTGTTTATAAACACTTTGGAAAAAACATGAAGCTAGCGTGTTTTATAAGAATAATGAAAGACTTAAGATTGGGTTTATGGTAAATCTGAAATATAAAGAACACGATTATTTGAGCAAGGCTTTTGAAAAAAATCACTCATCTTTTCAGAAAAGGTTATTTTTGAAAGAATAAAGTTGAGACATCTAACACACACTATACGTATCTTTTTATATATATGTTTTTTTCTGTCAATTTGGAAATTCAGTATAGTGATGGAGCAACATAATTGCACTATTCAACTATTCTATCAAATACTTAGAAAAAGATTAGAAAGTCCTGCTAACTAATTTCTCATGTATATTCTCTGAACAGTCCGTTTGGTTTCTGTTGTGTGCCTGTATCAGTCATCACCCTGATAAAAATCAGAATTCTCGCCAGTGGTTTAAATGAGAGTTGAATGAGGGGACTCTTTATGGAATGATTGGCAGAGTTAGTAAACAAACAAGGAATACTGAGGCATTTAGAGAGTTATAGTAGGGAAAAGCTATTAGTGTCCCTAGCTTTAAAGGGACAAGAAATAGAAATAGCATTGCTGGAAACCACTCATATGTGGAGCTGTGGAGATGGGGACACTTCTTCAGGAACTCTATGTACAGAGAGAGGTAGCTACTGCTGGAAACGCGCCAAAGCAGGAAGAAATAAGGGGTATGTTCCCTGAATTCCTCTCCTGCCCTTGAATCTGCTTGCGCTCCTCATTGAGTGATCTTGCTAAGGTGATGTCATCAATAGGTGCCAGCCTCCTGGGGCATGTAAAATACATGGGTGGGGTCATAGGACACAGTGGAAGGACATATGAGGGAAGTGATGCTGTGCAACTTCCCAGGGTAGGTCATGAAATGGAATGTAGGTTTCATGTTGTCCAGTAGGACACTGTGCATGTTGGAACACCATGTAAGAAATACAACCTAAAACCTCCATGTTAGGAAACCCATGTTACATTGAAAACACAGGTAAATGCTTGGTCAGCAGCCCCGGCTGAAGTCCAAGCACTATCCAGCATTAAGTGGCAGACTTTCACTTGAAGATGTCTGTATGATTTCAGCCTCCAGCATTCAAGTGCCCTTAGCCATCAAGTCTTTTCAGTTGAGGCCTCATATATAATGGAGGAGAGACAAGCCATTTCTGCTGTGTGCTGCCTGAATTCCTGCCTAAATAAACCAGTGAGCATAATCTAAAATAGTAAAATAGTTTTATACGACTAAGTTTTCAGATGGTTTGTTACACAGTAGTAGTCACTATAACAATAGCTAATAGTCTGTATATTATAATCCGCCTTCCAAATCTTTTGATAAGTTAGAACATTGTGTTCAGGAGTAGACTATGAAATTTAATTGGAATAAATATGAAGTTATGAAGAAAGCTCCATTAGTCATTGTGAATAAAAATACCATTAAGATGTAAGCTTAGTGGTTAGGAGTAGAAACTCTCTTTTCATTTGAGACAGGGTCTCTACACTGTCACCCATGCTGGAGTGCAGTGGCATGATTTTGGCTCACTGCGTCCTCTGCCTCCCAAGGCTCAAGCCGTCCTCCTACCTCAGCCTCCCCAGTAGCGGGGACTACAGGTGCACTCTGCCACACCCAGCTACTTTTTTTATTTTTATTTCTGTATATTTAGTAGAGTCAGGGTTTTGCCATGTTGTCCAGCTGGTCTCGAATTCCTTATCTCAGGTGATCTGCCCACCTAGGCCAACCAGAGAGCTGGGTTTGCAGGTGTGAGCCATGGCACCTGGCCCAGGAGTAGGGACTCTAACTACATTGCCTGCATTTGAAATCCTGGCTGCACTGCTTGCTAGCATTGCTCCCTAAAGCAAGTTACTTAATGTCAATGCCTCAGATTTTTCATCTGTAAAATGAGGATAAATAATAAATATGACGATTACATGATCTAATATATATGTTCCCCTTTCCCTAAGGCCTACATCCTGATCTTGTCTTAGTAAGTCTTATTATTTTGATGAGTAGGCAAAAAACAATAAAACAAAATAGGACTTATCCAGGACTATTTATATTTATCTTGCAAAAAATTTCACTCTGTACCATATAGCTGTTTTACAGGTTAAGTATTCTTTTATATTTATCGTTGGGGAGGAAGTCTAGGTAGATGAAGTATAAAGAAGGTGAAAAGCTCTCAGTTTCTCTTTTTGGGATAGCATATGTGATCACCAATAAAACCAAAACAAATCAGGAAACTTCAGAATAAGTTTGGGGAGACCTTGTATAGAGCCATTTTATGTGCAAGCATTCCTAGAGGTTTTCAGTGATTGAAAAAACAGTATATACAAATGACACAATATTGAATTTAAATGCTGTATTTTCAAGGTCATATAGGGTATGTATTAATTGTAATATAGATGGGACTGTCCGTGCCACTTCTGAAGATCCATTCCACTCTCAGCATTTTAAAAAGAGAATTAACAGTCGATGTCAAAACGTGGCAGAGAAATATGATCTCATCTTCAGATGCCAGTGCCTTATTATGGGTTCTTTGGAATACTGAGTTGAGATGGAGCTGAGATCTGGTCTGGGCTTAGCAGAAAGAGAGCTTAGATCCATTAACATTGTCTTCCATTGGCACAGGAAGTAGCAACAGTCTTGTCACGTATTTGCCATCCACGAAAGAGAATCAACTAAGGGATTTCATGATATGTTCTGGTAACCATGGCCTGTGAAGAAACTCTGGGGAAGAACAAAAAGTGATTTAGCTTGGAAGAGATGGATTAATTCTTTTAATATCTCCTTATGAAGGCATTATGATCGAGGTGGCTTAAATGGTTACAGTTTTGAAGGGCAAAACTAGGACCTCTGGGTCAAAAAATATAGAGAAGGTTCAGACAAATTCAGAAAATAGATTTCTAATTAAAGCTTCCAAAGTGAAAGGGATTACCCAACAGGATCATGAATTCTGTCACTAAAAATGTTCTAGTACAAGCTGATTGACTGTTTCAGAGGAGAGGAGGGTGTGACATTGAACTGTCGTTTATTTTACTATTAAGAGGCTGTTCCAATGGAATTTTAACTTAACTAAATTTAACTGTAAGAACAGTGGAAAGTCTTAATTAGATAGGCCTGTTCATCCCTTCACTTTAATTCCAAAGTGGAGTGTGTTCTGCCATTCTCCAATTCTTAATTTCTCTTCCCAAACCCGCTGTGTTTTCGATTTAATTTTCTCCTAGTTATGTAACAATTCTTTAGGTGTCCAGAATAAAATCCTCAAAATTTACCTTCTAATCATCTCTCTCATGCACTCTCTATGTCTGCTCATATATCTGAATGTCCCCATAATTTTTATTTTTTTAGTTTCTCTGAAATTAGTTCCTTCTTTCAGTTTCCTCTCCTACGTTTGGAGTGGTTATGTGGTTACGTCTGGGAACTATTAAAATAGCCTCATAAAGTCTTCATTCTCCTAATATTCTGTCTCCATTCTATGTATTCCCAGCAATTTAATGTTTCCAGAGCACGTAACTCTGATCATATTGTCACCATTTGCCATTCACAGCTGTTGATGATCAGGCTATTGGCCTTCTCCTTCACAGCCACTCTCTTTCCTGGAGAGCCTCACTATTCGGTTCCATGACTGTTACATCACCTGGGAGCTGGTTACAAATGCAGTCACAGGCCCAGTGAATTGGAATGTGATTTAAACAGCCTTCCTGGTGGTCCATCATGCATTGGAGAAGCAGAGATCTAAGTGGGTCTACTTGCCACCATATGAACTTACTCTGTATTTTTCTACTTTTGTGTAGTTATTGTTAGGGCAACAAAACAAAATCTTTTCTGTTACTCATCATCCCTGAGAACCTTCTTCAATCCTCAGTAGAAATTAATTTTTTCAGTCTATGCTCTTCATACTAGTATTTTGAATCACCTAATGTTTAATACGTTCTGTCTAGATATTATTTCTTCTTTCCAAAATCTTGATTGCTTGTTTATTTTCAGCAGATTAAGCTCCCCAAAGGTAGAAGAGTAGGAACTCTATTTGCAGAATAAATACATTAATGAGTGACATAGTTGCTGACTTTTTTTTATATTTATAGAGCCAGTTGTTATAATTTGCTGGTGATCTGTTTTTAGTGAATTCAGTTTGTATCATATTGGTCTTTCCTGTCAGGATATTAAACTAAATTTAATTAAATTAGTCTTAATTAATGGTGAGTAATGTTATTGTTGGATGATACAGAGAGTTACGTTGAGCCTCAATCCTGAATAGAATCTCCTATTTAGGTTATATTAGAAATAAACACAAAACATAAACAATCCAAGGAGAATAATTTAGAAACATTCTTTTACTTGAAAAAAACACATTAACTTATGAATATTATAATAGCTCCTGTCTCAGGGAGCTAGGTTACAAGTAGTGGAAACCATCTCTGTCAGGAAAGAAATGTGGTCTTGAATATTAGGTTGCTCACAGAGTAGATGTGAAGGCTGGAAACATGGCTGCAGAAAGGGACAAGTACCAGCATGATCTATAGCCAATGGTATGTAGTCATGCACTGTGTAAGAACATTTTGGTCAACGATGGACTGCCTAAGACTGTAATACCTTGTCTTCACTGTAGTTTTTCTAATCGTGTGTTGCAGTTGCTTACAGTTTTCAGTACAGTAACAAGTACAGGTTTGTAGCCTAGGATCAATAGGCTATTCCATATAGCCTATGTCTGAAGTAGGGTATACCATCTAGGTTTGTGTAAGTAAACTCTATGATGTTCACACAGTGACAAAATTTCTAAAGGATGCTTTTCTCAGAACCTGTCTCTATCATTAAATGACACATGCCTGTATTTGGAAAGGGGATTGGTTGTTGTATACACAAAGAAAAAAAATAATGAGAACCTATAGGAAAGAGAGCTACAGTTCTTTTATGTAGAGACAATGGTGTTTCATTTATTTATTTATTGGTCAGGAGTCATGAGGAAAGTTACTGCAAATATATTGAGAAAATTATGTTAAAAGACTCCAGATTTAAAATCAGTATACTCTAAAAAGAATATGTTGTTTCCATGAGTTTTAAAGATAAAGTGTTATGTTCGTTTCCTTGAGGGTTCTGATAATATGCTCTAGCACACTCTGAACTGATATCCTGCTATAGTTTTACAGATAGCTAGTGTAATCAAAAGGAAACACAGATTCAATAGCTATGTGGTTACAGTGTTCAAAATTTATTTTATTCATGTTTATTTATTTGCATCCCACACTTACCAAAGAAGA
Source organism: Plecturocebus donacophilus (assembly GCA_004027715.1). Taxonomy (NCBI): domain Eukaryota; kingdom Metazoa; phylum Chordata; class Mammalia; order Primates; family Pitheciidae; genus Plecturocebus; species Plecturocebus donacophilus. The sequence goes on along the minus strand of PVKP010018530.1, from coordinate 14,669 downwards.
TATGAGACCTTAAGTTAAACACTTACAGTTGAATCACCTTAAGTATATACTTTACAGTTTTCTGAATAAACAGGTAAAGAGTTATGTGCTTAGAAGATTTTGTCTATTTTAAACAGAATATTTGATTAACTTTGGATTGCATATATCAATCAAGCTGGATAATACTATATAGTGTTACCTGTAGTATTACTAAAAAAGATAATTAAAATTTTTAGCAAATACTGACATTAAAAAATCTGCTTATGGTGAAACACAGGGTTAAACCAACAGTTTTAACATTGAAATAGAAAAATTTTATTATTTTTTTATTTTGAGAAATGCTTTTATATGACATACTCTTTTTTTTCTTTTTAAATTCAACTTTATTATTTTACATGTCATAAAATTCACCCATTTTGGGTGAATGATTTTTTTTTAAAGAAAACTAACCAAATTGTACAACTATCACTATAGACCAGTTTTAGAACAGTTCATCTCCCCAATGTGGTCCATTATGCCTGCTTACAGTTAACCTCTGTTTTCTCTGTCAGTCATAGACAACCACTAATCTAAATTTTCTGTTTATGTAAATATGCCTCTTTAGGTAATTTCAAATGAATAGAATCATCATATATGCTTTATCATATTTTTGAGGTTCTTTCATTTGTCATGTTTTTAAGTTCATTTCTATTACAAAAATGATTTTATATCATAGTTTTATTTTAGGTAAGTTTTTGTTTTAAAATAAGCTTAATCATTTAAAATGAAATATTAAGAAAAATGTCTGTTTAGAATTAAAATGAAAGCCTCATGTGTAACCCAAAACAAATGGTAAATTCTTGGTATATGAATCTTGAAAATTGGAAAAAAATGAATCCCTAATTTGTTTTCCTATACTGACTCTGAGAAAAATGTGCATATGTATTTTGTAATCTAATTGAACATTGAGTGGTATCTTCATCAGCTTTCACTAGGTTATGCTGCAGTACAACCTCGAGATCTCAGTGGCTTGCTTATAATTAAGTTTTCTTTCTTGCTCATGTACCTGTCAGCTGTGGCTAAACTGTGATTCTATTCTAGGCTTTGACTTTGTTCCACATCTTCTTCATTTTGGGATTAAGGCTGAAGGAGTAACCCTTAACTGAGACATTTCTCTCCTGTGACAGAGAGAAAAGAATATGATCACTGGTAGAAATAGGCAATGGCTCCCAGATCTTCTACCCAGATGCTGCCATTGTTCAAAGCAAGTAACCAGTTGAACCAATTGGGAGGCACTGAAAGTCACCTGGCAACTGGCCAGGAGATGTAATCCTCTCACAGGAAGAAGAGGGATCATTAGGAGCAATCGCATTACCTCTAACAGTGGTTCTGTGGCAAAGTTGCAGGCAAATGGCATCTTGGACCTTTCTGAATAAATAAAACCAAATTTTTAAAATAGAGTACTAAATACAAGAAATAAAGTTTTCTGCTAAGTATGACATTACTCAAGTGTAATTGAGATAAATGGAGCTGCATTAGATGATTAATCAGCTCCAATTGGCTAATGCTCATGAATAGTCTGAATCCACACAGATGCTTAACAATCTCTAGTTGTGCAACAAATGTTTTACTTTGGGATTTTCAGGTGTAACATTCATTTATCATAGAGCACTCCTCCCTTTTTAAAAGACTGTTATATAAAAGATACAAATACTTGAATTTTGACACAGCAAATGTCAAAACGAGCTTTGCTGGTTATTCCTTCATCATAGTCTGTGTTCCAGCCATTTGTCTCCTTTCTCGTCCTCAAACGTTCTTCCTTCCTTGGTTGGTCTGACTGGAATCCTGCTCTCCAAGTGTTTTGTATAGTTGACTCCTTCTCACATTACCTCCTCAAAGAAGCTTTTCCTGACAGCTCTATTGAAATCATTCTTCCTGCCCCCTGCAGCCCCTTTATCCAGCAGCCTGCTCCATTTTCTAACACTTATGCTTCTCATCTGAAATTGTCTTACTTACCTATATATTTGTTTGTTCATTATATGTACCCTCCCCTTTCCTCTCAACTGAAGTATAAGCTTCATGAGAGCAGGAACTCTGCCAGTCTTGGCCACTATTGTATCCCCAGCTCAGTGCCTGACACGTGGGTGACATTCAGTGAGCATTTGTTAAATGAAATCAAATTACTATACTGAGTGCTTTTTGTATGCACATTGAAAGTGAGAGTGGTTGGGTGTTGCTATAAATTAAGAGATGAGTGATTTGGGGAGAATGATTATCATTCCCATACCACAAATTCAACTATAAAATATGGACAATGATAATTATACTTCCGTCAGGTTGTTGAGAGAATTAAATGAAATAATGCATGTATATATTGCTAAGGCACATAGTCACTTAGAAAACTTAGAAAGTTTTCTTAGAAACTTAAGGCACTTAGAAAACTCTCAGTATTTGCTATTATGGTATATCATGGTATATAAGATTAATGTTTCTGACTTGTATAAGCAGCCACTTCAAATTTGTAGTGAGGTCTTCAGAGGATGACAACAATATACTTGTTTCTATCTTTAAGGAACTTATACTTATTTAAGGGAAAATAGTGTGGCAATAAATTGATAATCTAGATGGGGCTATATGTACATCTACTTAGTTAAGTATGGAAAGTATACAAAAAATTTCTGTGGATATAAAGGCTCCATGGAGATAAAACTTAGGAGGGTAGGGTACTTCTAATTTGAAATAATTAGAGCACATGTTTTTAAATTACCAGTATTTTGCTATCACCTTCAACAGTATTGTTTCTTAAGTGCTGTAATATATGCATAATTCTCTTTTTGAGTGAGTCCTTACATATAATATCTGCCAGGCAATTTAGAATTCTTGGAAAATTAGAATGTTTGGTGAATCTGTTTTAATCATCGACTGGTTTTCCTGATATATTGTATAAGCATATATTGTCTTTTGAGAAATGCTCTGTCAATTTGTTGGTGGAGTTAGATATCTAGGCCCTTTTTCTGGAGAATATAAAGACAATACTTTGGTTTAGAAGTATAATTATAGATTACAATAAGACAGAATCCATTTTAGCCGTGCCTGTTAAGGGCACAATCAGCTGGTTGTGCTCCTTAAAACATTTCTGACTACATTCCTGAGTTGGGTCTGCAGTGTCATCTGTCTGTAGGACATACATTAAACCTCTTCAGAAGTTCTAGTTAGAGTAATTATTTTTCCTGGATTGTGTTGCTTCTAGTTAGTCATCATTGAAACACAATTGAGTAGTTGGCTGATACTGTGTTTTATGTGTGTATCCAGTACCCCGAACTTGTTTTAGGCAATTTCAGTTGACCTTTTATCATTTGTAGATTTAGTATCCATGGCTTTAAAATATTTATGACATGCAATAATATGACATATCACTGAGGCACACATGTGATCTGCACCAGAGTGCTGGAGGATGCACTTAGTGGGGGAGCCTTGCCTACCTTTCAGTCTTAGTGTTTTAGTTGTTGTTTACTTGTTCTTGGTTATACTTGGAGTAGTCTTTATTGTGGTGATTAAAATATTGATTTGTGAGTGTGTGTGTCTGAGTGTAAAAGAAGTCCCTAGTAGAAAGGGAAATGCTACAAATATGGAAGTTAATTCTGCCTACCTGCCACTTGTCAAGAGGACTTGATTTTTATTTCTAAGTTTCGTTAGAAAACTGAAAAGAGGCTGCATGTGGTGGCTCACTCCTCTAATCCCAGCACTTTGGGAGGCTGAGGTAGGAGGACTGCTTGACACCAGGAGTTTGAGACAAACCTGGGCAACATGGTGAGACCTTGTCTCTGCAAATAATTTAAATAAATAGTCAGGCATGGTGGCTTGTGCCTATAGTTCTAGATAATTGGGAGGCTGACGAAGGAGGATCTCTTGAGCCCAGGAATTTGAGGTTGCAGTAAACTGTGATTGCACCACTGCACTCTAGCTTGTACAAAAGAGCAAGACCCTGTCTCTAAAACAAAAAACAAAAATCAAAACAAAACCGAGAAGAGAATTAATGGACACTATATACTTATCCTACTCAAACGTACCTTTTTAAAACTTTTTAGATTTTTATTATGAAATATTTTCAAGTATATGAAACAAAGCATTTATAAAATATCTGTCTATAATATATAGCTGTCTATATAATATCTATAGTGTAAAGCAGAAACAACAGCTTGTAGGCCAAATCTGGTTGACCTTTTATAAATAAAGTTTTACTGGAACACAGCCACACCTATTTGTTTATGTATTGTCTGTGACAGCTTTTACAATACAGTGGCCAAGTGAGAAGTTGTGACAAAAACCAGATGGCCTATAAAGACCCAAATATTTACCATCTGGCCCTTTACGGAAAATTGTTGCAGACTCTTGGTAATTGAATGATAAAATTTGAATCCATGTTCCACTCTTCAGCTTACGAAATAAAACATTCAACAATTTTGACATCCCTGTATTCCCCTGCATAGATTATCTTTCTCTTATAAAAAATAAACTAACAATCTGAATTTTGTGTTTAGCATTTGTTTTTTTATGGAAGTTTATGTATGTATCTCACAGTAATATATTTTAAAGATTTACTGATTTCAGGACCTTGAATGTTTTAGGACTTTAAAAAATGATACCAGCCTGTGCAAATGATCATATAATTTGCTTTTTTTCTCCTAATACTTAGTTTATGAATGTTGGCCATATTGCTGTATGAGGTTGTAGGTTATTTTCATTGCTATATAGTATACACACTCAAGTATATTTCACTATGTATTCATTTTTCTGTTTCTAGTATTTTTCTAATTTCCAACAATGCTGCCTTGAATACACTTTACTTCCTCAGGTTTTGTATGCTATAGAGCTGCATACTGACCACAAACATTTATTTATTTTTGCTTTAGATTTCTATTTAACTTCATGGGAAACTGAAAAAAGTGAATTCGGTGATGAGTCCCAGGGACCCCCTGTCATATTTTGATGTAAGATTATGACCCCTGTCATATTTGAGCTTATCGGCCCTTAGCTCAAATCCTGGTTCGTTCACTTGGTAGCAGTTACAGTTTGAACAAATAATTTAATCTGAAAAGAGGGGAAAGAGCACCTACCAATAGTATTTCAATCTGGCTAACAAGGGGGAAAATATACTCTGCAGGATTGTGGTAAGGTTTAGATAAGATAATTCATATAAATCCTTCAAGCAGACATTGTGTACCACACATTTATTCTTCTATTTATCTTCTTCTTAGGCCTCTGTGATCTAAGGTGAGCTATGACCTCTCTAAGAAGTTGCAAGTAAGAAAACTGAACCTCAGAAAAGTGACTTAACCAAGTTCACTCAGTTGGTACATGTGTAAACTTGGATTAAGTTTATCACTGCCTAAGTACAGAGGCTTTTTCTTTTCTTATACTACTCTTTGTTTTTTCTGTCAGAAGGGAAAATTGTGTTAGATAAAATTATGTGAACAATTTCTAAGGTCAGTCTAGAGCTCTGTAGTATATAAAACTTGAGACTTACAAGCACATTCAAGACAGCACCATTAGAAAGTAGAAAAACTAGAGACAGAAGAATGGATAAAATTGTGATACCTACATGCAAGGGTATATATATTATGTAGTGATGAAAATCATGTCAAACAAGATTAGAGTGTTGTATGCCCCTTCATAGAATAAGACAGTGGCTGGCTTTTCCCCCAGTCACATTTTCAACAGTGTTCCACAGAAAGCTTTTCTCGTTTTTATTATTATTATAAGCAGGCAGATTGGAAGGATTTGTAAACCAAAACACAGCTGGCAAGTCTAAGTTTAGGCCTATCAAGATGAGTGTCCTTCTCAACAACATGGTTCCTCAAACTCCTTCCACCTTAAGTTGCTTTTTCACCAGATGTCTCTGAGTGTGCGTGTTTCCTGTGCATCAGCAATTTTATTTGCATGGCCTTTTCATGCCAGTAGTCTGATTTGTCACACTTCTCACATTGATTTTTTTTTCCCTGCGACTTGTAAAAAGAAAATAGCTGTTTGTGCACAGATGGTGGATGTGATTTAGTATTATCAGAGTAATTCACGTTATATTTATGAGACATTCCTGAGTAGCATTTCAGTGAGGAACGTTAGGGAAGGACACATCTTAGAGAGGTCACATCTCACCTTTTAAACCTGTCTCTATTGGTGTTTATCACCTGAGCACTCAAATATTGGCAAACCATCATTTATTTTAAATTTCAGCTATTTTATTTATTTCAGTGGTAGAGTGTTGAGACCACGTAATTGCCTTAAAGGAGGGTGGAAAAATTCTCAGAAATTCCTGGAGTTGACTACTAACCTGTTAAAAAAGAAAAAGAAGAATGGAGCAAGGATGAAATGTTTTAATTATGATTTCTTCCTTTTAGCTTTGCTTCCATATTCAAATTTTTATTGTGTACCATTTTAAGTGCAGAAATGTTATGTGAGTTTGCCAGGGTTGCTGTAACAAAGTACCGCAGACTGGATGTCTTAAATAACAGAAATGTATTGACTCACAGTTCTGGAGGCCAGAAGTCTGAAATCAAGAGGTCAGCGGAGTTCGTCCCTTCTGAGGGCTATGAGGGAGAGATCTGTTCCAGGCTTCTCAATGCAGCTTATAGATCTGTCTTCTCCCAGTGTCTCTGCACACCCTCTTCCCTCTGTCCATGTTTCTGTGTCCGAATTTCCCATCTTTACATAAAGATACCAGCCATAATTGGATTAGGGCCTATCCTAATGACCTCCTTTTAACCTCACCAGATCTGTGAGGACCCTATGTCCAAATAATGTCACACTCTGCAGTACTGGGGATTTGGGTTTCAACATAGGAATTTGGGTGGGGGATGTAATTCAACCCATAACAAATGCTTACAATAAGGCCCGAGTAACAACAGAAAAATGGTCTTATATCCAATACTGAGAGACACACATCCATTATTGTGGAGGTGAGACCTTCATTTGGAAAGGACACATTTTAATGATCCATTTCTCCTGAAAAGCATCAACCACAAAAGGTTAAATGGAGTTCTTTTTGGTTAATTCCTTCTTTGGATCTTCCCAAACACTTATTTTCTTCAGTTATTCATGTCCAAATGTTAAGTCTTTTAAGTATTGTCAGTATATTTTCTTTCCTTTTTTTGAAGTGAATATAAAACATTTTAGATATTCAGTTTTATTGAGGTTTTAAGAATGCTTTTGAGTGATTCATAGTAATTTAAATCCACCAAAATCTTGGATGTTGCTAAATTTCAGCCTGTAATTTTCTTCCTTTGCTAGATATCGAAGCATATTTTTATGACACCACACTATACTCATTGGAATTGTGAGCCTTTGTAAATTCATGCAGCTCTTTCCCACTCTACAAAAGGATGCATTTCAAGCAGAAGAAATAGAATGTTAAATTATGTAGTAGGCAAAAGAAGTAGGCTGTGGTGAGTTGGGAGGGTGAGCAAAAAGAATGTCAAAGCACATTTGTATGTAATGTCAGTAAAATACAAAGTGCGTTTGCCCACCACGTTAAAATTTGTCAGCTCACAGAGTTGCTATTTATGTGAAATGGTTTTTGAGAGAGATTTTTGTACATGCTGATTACACATTTATTTGGAAGCTCTAAATTCTGGTTTTAATGGCTGCTTAGTATTTCATTGTGTTAGCATCCATAATTTATTATTTACTATGAAACCTTGTTAAGAAGAAAATCAAATATAATCCAAGGTATTCTGCCAAAATGGCCCTAAACAACTCTTCTATCCCTATGGCTCTTACTGTCTCTGATCACATCGTGTGCAATGTTGACTCTAACTATTTTAGCATTTTTTCTTGTTACAAAATACAACATATATTTTGGAATATTTGTAAAATATAGAAAATCACATAGAAAGATATTAAACTAAACAGCAATCACAATATCTGGAATAATTCCTGTTAACTTTTTTTTTAAATAGCTGCTAAATTCCCGCTTTCCTTCCCTGCCCATCCCCCTGTCATACACATACACACACACATTGGTATTTGGTTTTACACAAATTTGATAATTTGCCGTTTTTTTCTGAATATCATACTGTAAAACTTTTTTCCAAGTTACTGTATGTTCTTCTAAATCATCTTTAAATCACTATGTTGTATTTGATAATATGAATAGAATCATATCCTATTGTAAAGATAAAAATGATTTATTTCACTAAATTTTTTTTTTGAGACGGAGTCTCACTGTCACCCAGGCTGGAGTGCAATGGTGTGATCTCGGCTCGCTGCAACCTCCGCCTCCCAGGTTCAGGCAATTCTCCTGCCTCAGCCTCCTGAGTAGCTGGGATTACAGGTGCCTGCCACTACACCCGGCTAATGTTTGTATTTTTTTAAATCAGAGTCGGGGTTTCACCATGTTGGCCCAGCTGGTCTTGAACTCCCAACCTCAGGTCATCTGCCCGCCTTGGCCTCCCAAAGTGCTGGGATTATAGGCGTGAGCCACTGCACTTGAACTATTTCACTAAATTTTTTTGCAAGGCATTTATTGCTTCTATATTTTTGTGTGTCTGATTAATCCAACTTAAATTTGTCTTCTTCTCCCTGGTCTAAATTATGCCTAACTGATCACAAATCTTTTTGTGATAATAGGCTGAACCTTGATAATCTTAATGACTATTATTATTCTTTCTTCAGTTAACATGTCCTATGATAATATCTCTTCTATTATTACATTGAAGGATGACCTAAATGTTACATTATAGTTCACAGAGCTAAACTTTTTGTGAGAAGAGCCTTTAGAGCAGTGCTCTGAGTATTATCGATTCATTGAAAGCATTTTTATTGATTTGGTTTGAGAGGAAAACAAGTCCATATTATGATTTTATCTTTTTTTCCCACTCATAGTTTCACAAAAAAAGTACATTTTCTTAAAACATCAGAATTTATTACATTGTCGTATATTAATGTATTTGGATCTGAGATATTTTGGAAACCATCAGGTCCAACTTTGTAATTTAACATGGAAAAGCTGAATTAATGGTTCAGTGCCTGCTTAGTCAATGGCAGAGATAGGACTAGAAGCCATTTTTGGTCACCTTTATAATGACTTTTTTTTTTTTTAACTCAGTACTGGCCAACTTTGTTGCCAAGCTAAAATGGGCTTTATTGCAGATGTAATATTCAAATACATCAGTTAACTTTATAGTATTTTACATAATAACGAACAAAACTTTTGATTCCAACATTTGTATCACTACTTTAGGGGAACAAATGTATCTAAAAGAAAAGGTATAGAGCTGGAAAACAGGTTCTTACTACCACTGCAGAAATAACTCAACTATTCTATTGGTAGTGTTAGTTTTATCTTTGCATGTGAAAAAACCATTATTTGAATTTAAAGTTTACTGTAATTATCCTTATGTTTCTAATTTTATTTATAAAGAATAACTTGTAGCCCTTCCTTTTTCTTCCTTTCCCATATTTTTCCTTCTTTTATTTAGACAAAACTATTGAAGGTGACTGAACAAACGACCAGTGTTGCCAAATGAAATTGAAGCTGAGGAGGCATCCTGCATGGTTGGGGTTGAGAATGAGGCTGCCTTGGCCTGTGTGATCAGAGCAGAGGAGGCAGCAGTGTGGTTGGGAGATTGGTTACATACAGGGGAATTGAGCCAATAAGTAAACATATTTGCGATAATGGGAACCAGGATTCTCATTGCTGGTGAAAAGAGTTATAAATATGGAAAAGGGAAACGTTAGACAAGCCATGTCATGTCAAACTAGAAATAGAGGTATATAATTCAAATTTGTGAACTCTTGGTGTTTTATATCTAGATCTAGCCATAGATCTAGAGCTGTATGAGTCTGTGTGTGCATGTGTGTGTGTGAGTCTGTTCTTGCATTGCTATAAAGAACCTGAGGCTGGGTCATTTATATAGAAGAGAGGTTGATTTTGGCTTACGGTTCTGCATGTGGTGCAGGAAGCATGGTGGTGGCATCTACCTCTGGTGAGGGTTTCAGGCAGCTTACAATTGTAGTGAAAGGTGAAGGAGAGCCAGCATATCATGTGGCCAGAGAGGGAGCAAGAGAAAGAGAAAGATCCAGGCTCTTTTATATACCAGATACTGTGTGAACTCATAGACCGAGAACTTACTCATTACTGTGAGGATGGCTCCAAGCCATTTATAAGGGATTCGCCCCAGTGGTCCAAACACCTCCCACTAGGCCCCACTGCCAACTCTTGGGGGTCATATTTCAACATGAGATTTGGAGAGGACAAACATCGAAGCTATATCAGTGTATATATGTATGTATATATCTCATACATTTATTTCCTAGCACTAATATCTTGGTTTGTAAATACCAATCTTCTCTAAGAGTAATCAGAGCTCCTTGGATAAATGTTCAATTCCAGAGCTTTGGCAGGGAAAGAACAAAATATTATAAACTTGAAAAATCTTGTTCTAAAAAGCAAAGTGCTCAAAGAATAATGAAGACGTATCAAAAGCATACAGGTGCAGCTTTAAGGGACTCTCACTTGTCAAACTTGGGACTGTTTAAACATCCAAATAAATTATGATGTTAATGAATTTTACCCACTGATTAAATAGAAATCTGTGACTCTAAAGTCATATAATTAATTTGAGTCTATAGTCATATAATTAATTAATTATAGTCATATACTTAAAATAGTATACTCTTTAGTCTTTTTAGTGGAAAACCTATTGATATCAAAACTGACAAAAATAGCAATATACATATATACACTGATACAGCTTGAAGCTGATGAGAGGGAATGAATAAATGAATAATGAATACTCAGGAAAAGAAAAACTGGGCTGGCACAGTGGCTCACACCTGCAATCCCAGCACTCTGGCAGGATGTATTAATCCATTTTCGTGGTGCTAATAAAGGCATACCTGAGACTGGGCAATTTAGACAGGAAAAAGGGTTTAATGGACTTACAGTTCCATGTGGCTAAGGAAGCCTCACAATCATGGTGGAAGGCAAGGGGGAGCAAGTCACCTCTTACATGGATGGCAGCAGGCCAAAAGAGTGCAAAGAAACTCCCATTTTGAAAACCATCAGATCTCATGAAACTTATTCACTATCATGAAAATAGCACAGGAAGACCTGCCCCCATGATTCAATTACCTCCCACCAGGTGTTGCGGGAGGCTACAACACTTGGGAATTGTGGGGGTTACAATTCAAGATGAGATTTGGGTGTGGACACAGCCAAACCGTATCATTCCACCCCTGGCCCCTCCCAAATCTTATGTTCTCACATTTCGAAAACAATCATGCCCTCCACACAGTCCCCCAAAGTCTCAACTCATTTCACCATTAACTCGGAAGTCTGCAGTCTGAAGTCTCATCTGAGACAAGGCCAGTTCCTTCCAATTATGAGCCTCTAAAATCAAAAGGTTGGTTGCTTCCTAGATACAATGCAGGTACAGGCATTAGGTAAACACAGCCATTCCAAATGGGAGAAATTGGCCAAAACCAAAGGGCTACAGGCCCCATGCAAGTCTGAAATCCAGTGGGGCAGTCAAATCTTAAAACTCCAAAATGATTTCCTTTGACTCCATGTCTCCCATACAGGTCACGCCGATGCGAGAGGTGGGTTCTCATGTTCTTGGGCAGCTCTTCCCCTGTGACTTTGCAGGGTATAGCCTCCTACCTGTCTGCTTTCACAGGCTGGTACTGAGTGTCTGTGGCTTTTCCAGGAGCGCAGTGCAAGCTGTCAGTGGATCTACCATTCTGGGGTCTGGAGGACAGTAGCCCTCTTCTCACAGCTCCACTAGGCCGTTGTCCAGTAGAGACTCTGTGTGGAGGCTCCAACCCAACATTTCCCTTCTGCACTGCCCTAGCAGAGATTCTCCATAAGAGCTCTGTCCCTACAGCAAACTTCTGCCTGGACATACACACATTTCCATGCGTCATCTTAAATGTAGGTGGAGGTTCCCAAACCCCAGTTCTTAACTTCTGTGTATTGTCAGGCTCAACACCACATGGAAGCCGCCGAGGCTTGAAGCTTGCACTCTGAAGCCATGACCTGAGCTATATGTTGGCCTCCTTCAGCCTTAGCCGAAACAGCTGCAGCAGCTGTGATGCAGGATGCAGTATGGGGACCCTAGGCCTGGCCTATGAAACCACTTTTTCCTCCTAGGCCTCTGGAAAGGAAGGCCATGAAGACCTCTAACATGCCCTGGAGAGATTTTCCCCATTGTCTTGGAGATTAACATTTGGTTCCTTGTTACTTATGGAAATTTCTGCAGCCAGCTTGAATTTTTCCTCAGAAAAGGAAATTTTGTTTTCTATTACATTGTCAGCCTGCAAATTTTCTGAAATTTTATGCTCTGCTTCCCTTGTAAAACTGAATGCCTTTAACAGCACCCAAGTCACCTCTTGAATGCTTTGCTGCTTAGAAATTTCTCCCACTAGATACCCTAAATCATCTCTTTCAAGTTTAAAGTTCCAAAAATCTCTAGGGCAAGAGCAAAATGCCTCCAGTCTCTTTGCTAAAACATAGCAAGAGTCACCTTTGCTCTAGTTCCTAACAAGTTCCTCATCTCCATCTGTGATCACCTCAGCCTGGGTTTCATTGTCCATATAATTATCAGCATTTTAGTCAAAGTCATTGAACAAGTCTCTAGGAAGTTCCTAATTTTCTCACATTTTCCTGTCTTCATCTGAGCCCTCCAAACTTTTCCAGCCACTATTGTTCAATTCCAAAGTTGCTTCCACATTTTCAGGTATCTTTTCAGCAGCGCCCTACTCTCAGTACCAATTTACTGTATTAGTCTGTTTTTATACTGCTGATAAAGATATACCTGAGACTGGGCAATTTGTATGGGAAAAGGGATTTAATAGACTTAAAATTCCATATGGCTGGGGAAGCATCACAGTCATGGTGGAAGGCAAGGAGGAGCAAGTAACATCTTAATGGACAGCAGCAGGCCAAAAGAACCTGTGCAGGGAAACTCCTGTTTTTAAAACCATCAGATCTCATGAGACTTATTCACTATCAGGAGAACAGCACAGGAAAGAACTACCCCCATGATTCGATTGTCTCCCAGCTGTTTCCTCCCATGACACATGGGAATCATGGGAGTTAGAATTCAAGATGAGATTTGGGTCGGGACACGGCCAAACCTTGTCACAGGCCAGGGCAGGAGGATCGTTTGAAGCCAAGAGTTTGAGACCAGGCAGGGCAACATAGCAAGACCTTATCACTACAAAATGTTTTTTAAAATAGTAGAAGAATGAAAATGTAATCATAATTAACTATATGGCTTGGATATGAATAAAAATAATTGTTTTCTTAAACCTGGACCTACCTTAAAATGGTAATAAATTAAGATGATGGGAGAGAGAAAAACATAAGTCTATATTTGAGAAAAGGAAACATAGCCTATAAAATAGTTTCAAAGAGGTCTATACCATAATAGAAAATGAAAAGTGAGAAATGGTTCCAGATTGAAGGAGACCAGTGGTATAACGGTGATATAAGAGGAATAATGGGGCAGCATGTTTCCAGCTTACTCTCAATAAGTAAAAGTTTTCTCATCCCTTCTTTTCTCTCTTTTGCTTTCTCTATCCTTAACTTTCTTGTATCAATTATAGTTTATCTACAGATGTAACATAGACATGCTTCCTCTCATATTTATGTCATTCTATCAGTTTTCTTTTCTTCCTTTTTTCCTTTGTCCTCCTTCGACTTCCTTTTTTTCATTCCCTTTCTTCCTTGTTTTTTTCTCTCCTTCTCTCTCTCTCTTTTTTTTTTTTTTTTGAGACGGAGTCTTGCTCTGTCACCAGGTTGGAGTGCAGTGGCCCAATCTCGGCTCACTGCAACCTCCGCCTCCTGGCTTAAGCGATTCTTCCGCCTCAGCCTCCCCAGTAGCTGGGACCATAGGCGTGTGCCACCACACTGGCTAACTTTTTTGTATTTTTAATAGAGATGGGATTTCACCGTGTTGGCCAGGATGGTCTCGATCTCTTGACCTCGTGATCCGCCCGCCTCGGCCTCCCAAAGTGCTGAGATTACATTCTCTCCTTCTCTTTTTCCTTCCCTCCTTTGCTTACTCCCCTTTCTTGTTCTGTTTTCCACCATCTCTTTTGCCTTCCTCCCTTGCTTCCTTTGTTCTTTCTCCCTGTCATGTCCTTGATTCCTTGGATGTTTATTTTCCTGGTCCAGTCTATATGGGCTGTTCTCTAGGTTTGCTGCAAAGCTGTCAACCTGGAACATTATCTTCCAGGGAATTCCCTTTTCTTTAATCTTCTGTTGTATCTCTTGTTTTTGGATTCTATTTCTTCTTTCTTGGTATAAACCCTTATTTCGAAGAAGTAAAGAAGCTTTCAAAGAATGGGTACTTGGGAACTTAGTTTTTGAAGTCTTCTGTGTCTGAAATGGCTTTATTCTGCCTGTATATTTGAATGACAATTGCCTGGCTATGTATAATTCTAGGTGGAAAATACTTTTCTTTCAAAATTTTGAAGACATTAGTTTATTATTTAGTTTTCAGCATCACCATTCTACTATAAGGACACATGCACACGAATGTTCATTGCAGCACAGTTTACAATAGCAAAGACCTGGAACCAACCCAAATGCCCATCAATGATAGACTGGACAGGGAAAATGTGGCACATATACACCATGGAATATTATGCAGCCATCAAAAATGATGAGTTTATGTCCTTTGTAGGGACATGGATGAACCTGGAAACCA
>PVKP010018529.1:0-44035 GCA_004027715.1 Plecturocebus donacophilus | reverse complement strand
TTACTGGTATAGTCAAGGTCCAGAAACTTTTGAGAAAAAGGATGTCCACACAAGATGGGAGCAGATGAAGGGTATTTTCATAGAGCTTTTTGCTTGTTGCCAATTCTTCATTGAGATGTCTGTGCTGAATAGAATAGGGTCTTGCTGGTTCTAAGAAACAGCCAGATTTTTGGTGTACTCCAAATGTTTTTTATGTAAGACACACATTAAGACTTATCTTAACATTATATGTACTGTGCTTTTACACTTACCTGCTTTGAACCAAATTCAGCATTAGCAAAGACATATCCTTGTTGGAGGAGAGTCAATATTCAATTATGTAAGAAAAATATTTCTGCCTCTAGCTTTCCAGAATTTACTTTATTTTATTTTTATTAATTTTTAAAAATTTTTAGTAGCTTTTAGGGGTATAAGTGGTTGTTGGTCACATGGATGAATTGTGTAGTGATGAAGTCTGAGAGTTTAGTGCACCCATCACTTGAGTAGCGTATATTGTACCCAATATGTATTTTTTTTATCCCTCCCCTCGCCGAGTTTCCAAAGTCCCTTGTCACTCTGTATGCCTTTCTGTACCCATAGCTTAACTCCCACTTATAAGTGAGTGCATACAGTACATGGTTTTCCATTCCTGAGTTACTTAACTTAGAATAATGCCTCTAGCTCCATTCAAGTTGCTGCAAAAAATATTTTTTAATTCCTTTTATGGCTTGGTAGTATCCCAAGGTATATATATATCACATTTTCTTTATCAGCAGATTGGTTGATGGATACTTAGGTTGGTTCCATACCTTTACAGTTATGAATTGTGCTGCAATAAGTATACCTGTGCAGGTATCTTTTTGATATATTTATTTCTTTTCCTTTGGGTAGATACCCAGTAGTAGGATTGCTGGATCGAAAGGTAAACTACTTTTAGTTCTTTAGGAAATCTCCATACTGTTTTCCATAGAGGTTGTACTAATTTACACTCCCACTAGCAGCTTATAGGAACCCTTATAGTGTTCCTTTTCTTTTCTTTTTTGACTTTTTACTCTTAACAGGAGTAAAGTGGTTTTAATTTGCATTTCCCTGATGAATAGTGATGTTGAACATTTTTTCATACATTTGTTGACCATTTGTATATATATATCTTCTTTTGAGAAATGTGTATTCATGTCCTTTGTCCACTTTTTTAATGGGATTATTTTATTTATTTTTTGCTGATTTGTTTGTGTTTCTTTTAGCTTCTGGGTATTAGTCCTTTGTCAGTTACAGTTTGCAAATATTTCCTCCTATTCTGTGGGTTGTCTGTTTACTCTCATGTTTCGTTTTGTTTTTTAACTCTACAGAAGCTTTTTAGTTTAATCAGGTCTCATATATTTTTGTTTTTGTTGCATTTGCTTTTGGGGTCTTAGTTATGACTTCTTTGTCTAGGTCAGTGTCCAGAAGAGTTTCTCTTACATTATTTTCTATAATTTTTATGGTTTCAGTTCTTAGATTTAAATCTTTGCTCCGTCTTGAGCTTATTTTTGAATAGGTGAGAAATAGGGATCCAGTTTCATTCTTCTACGTGTGGCTAGCCAGTTTTCCAAGCACCATTTATTAAATAGAGTGTCCTTTCTCCAATTTATATATCTGTATGCTTTGTTGAAGAAGTATTTGGTTTATTTCTGGGTTCTTAATTCTGTTCTATTGGTCTATGTGTCTACTTTTATACCAGTACCATGCTGTTTTGGTAATTATACCCTTGTAGTATAACTGGAAGTGTGATAATGTGATACATCCAGATTTATTTTTTTCTTAGGATTGCCTTGGTTACTTGGGCTCCTTTTTCGTTTCATATGAATTTAAGGATTTTTTTTAAAATTTCTAATTCTGTGAAAAATGATGTTGGGATTCACTCAGGGTGGCTGGCAAAATATTAGAGAAATAGTCTCAAACCTTTTGGAAGGCTGAAAAGTTTTAATGGAATGGGCTGAAAGCAGCCAGTTCATTACATTAGAACTTTAAGTCATAGGATAAGAGATTAGGGACAATAAAAGCTTCCCCAGTTAAGTCTGTTTACCCCACATTCCTTTGTCCCTGCTCTAAATGTTTGTTCATGTAAACTTTGTGCTGGATGATCCTCTCAGGTGGAGACTGAAGGGGAATTGCCCATTAATGGTGTTTATTCTGGGTCCTGGAACCAAAAGCTTTTATCATTTGCAGAACCACTCTTTTAACCATGTTAATTATCCACAAACATGTTGACTTAGAACCTCTGTTCTTAAATCTATACTGAACAAATGTGAGGAGATACAGGGAATTGTGGTTGATTAGCTGCAGTCGCCCTCTGAAAGCAGTTGACAACCATTCCTAACCCACTTGAAATCACTGTACTAGATATGAGAGTGCATTCATTCATCCATTGTTGAGTCAAGGTCTGCAGGACAGACCCCCACAGGTGGAATTAACATCTCAGGTGGTGACCCCAACATGATCAGTGTCTCAGATGGTGACCCTGATGTGATCGAGGTCTCAGGTGGTAACCCTGACATGATCAAGGTATCAGGTGGTGACCCCGACATGATTGAGGTCTCAGGTTGTGGGAAATGCTCCCGTGTGAGGCCCCCCGTAAATTGGGCTTCACAATACGGAGGGCTTGAGCCCAGACACAGTGCCTCCAGTTGAGGGAAGTCGAGCTATGAGAAAGCAGGAACAGAAAGAGACTTAGGTTAAAGATAAACCTTGTGGGTGATTACTAGATGGTCATGCAGTCACGAGATGTATTGTGTATGATAACTGAATTTTCTACAAAGACATGATTTCGACTTTGCTGACTTTTCCAGAAGATAAACGACTTACCCTCTGATGAGATAGTGTGACCACCTGCTCTGGTGGATTGTGTAAACTGACCCTTCCATTGTCCTTATTTTGCGGTGTTGTAACTTGTTTTTCTACTTTAAGACTTTATGTTCCCCTTTGTATCACGTAGGCACATACCTAAGAAAGGTATATAAACTGACCCTGAGCATGAATAAAGTTGTTGGTGAGGCATCGGCTTCTCAACCCTCCAGACCCCGCTTTCTGTCATTCTTTGTCTTCCGCACACCCCCCTATCCAGGTTGGAATCCTCTTGCGGGTCGAGAGCTCCTGGCAGATGTGCTCCCTTTATCAGGTGGTTCAAGCAATTCTTCTGCCTCAGCTTGATTAGTAGCTGGGACTACAGGCCCATGCCACCATGCCCAGCTAATTTTTTGTATTTTAGTAGAGATGGGGTTCACTGTGTCACCCAGGCTGGTCATGAACTCCTGAGCTCAGGCAATCTGTCCACCTCAGCCTCCCAAAGTGCTGGAATTACAGGCATGAGCCACCACTCCCAGCCTTTTTAAAAAGTTTGAGATGGAGTCTTGCTCTGTTGCCCAGGCTGGAGTGCAGTGGTACGATCTCAGCTCACTGTAACCTCCGCCTCTGGGGTTCAAGCAATTCTCCTGCCTCAGCCTCCTAAGTAGCTGGGATTACAGGCATGCACCACCATGCCTGGCTAATTTTTGTATTTTTAGTAGAGATGGGTTTCACCATGTTGGTCAGGCTGCTCTCGAGCTCCTGATCCACCTGCCTCAGCCTCCCGAAGTGTTGGGATTACAGGCGTGAGCCACATTTCTTGTAGGGCTGATCTGGTAGTGACAAATTCCCTCAGCATTTGTTTGTTTGAAAATGCCTTTATTTCTGCTTCATCTATGAAACTTATTTTTGCTAGTTGTAAAATTTTTGGCTGACAGTTATTCTGTTTAAGTAGGCTAAAGATAAGATCTCAGTCCCTTCTGGTTGTAAGATTTTTGCTAAGAAGTCTGCTGTTACTCTAATATGTTTTTCTTTATAAGTTACCTGATGATTTTGTTTCACTGCTCTTAGAATTCTTTCCTTCATGTTGTTTTAGATAGCTTGATAATTATGCCTTCATGATGTCCTCTTTGCAATGAATCTCCCAGTTCTTTGGGCTTCTTGTATTTGGATATCTGAATTTCTATCTAGCAAGGCCAAGAAAGTTTTTTTCAGTTATTCTTTCAAGTAAGTTTCCCAAACTTTATGCTTTCTCTTCTCCCTCAGGAACACCAATTATTGTTAGGTTTGGCCTTTTTACAAAGTCCCATATTTCTTGGACACTTTGTTCATGTCTTTTTTTTTTTTTTTTTAATTTTTGCCTGATTGGGTTAATTTGAAAGCCTTGTCTTTGAGCTCTGACATTCTTTCCTCTACTTGTTCTAGTCTATTGTTAACACTCTCTACACTGCATTTTGTAATTCCCTAAATATGTCTTTCATTTCCAGAAGTTCCAATTCAGTTATCTGTAAAATGTCTTTTTAGAAAAATTTGCAGTCATATCTTGAATTGTTTTTAAATTTTTTAATTTACGTTGTTTTTCACCTTTCTCTGCTATCTCCTTGAGTATAACCAACCCTTTGAATACTTCATCTGATATTTCAAAGACTTCTTCTTGTGTTGGATCCATTGCTAGAGAGCTGGTGTGATCTTCTGTGGGTGTTATAGAACCCTGAGAACCTCCAAACATTGCAACTTTAATGTTTATAGTTTACTGTAGCATTGAAATTTCTGTGCTTTCATGGGTGAAGACTTTGTATGTGTTTCTTAATTATAGGCATGTGGTGACTTTCTTAGCTGCTGGTTGTAGTAGCAATGTGCTCAGTGTGTGAGCAAGTTCATTGTCTCCTATGTGGTTGGAATAGCAGAGGTCTCTTGAAGCTTATCTTATTCCTCCATGGTGTGCACATATTTATGTTTTTTTCCTCCAGTATTTTATTTACTGGGTTGAATAGTTCAGGCTTCAGGCCAGTAGGGGAGGTGTAGAAACCTGTTGTGGCTAAAGTAGGTGAGTGAATGCAATACTCAATGGTGGGCAGAGGTCCTAGCCTTGACACAGGTGACTGGGGGAGCTCTTAGTGAAACACACTGAAGTCTTATCATGAGGAAGGGTGGGAACCACCTCAGATCCCCTGCCAGTCCAGCAGGAAAGCAATCTATATTTCAGACACACTCCTGTCCCAGTGTTATTGCTATTCAGACCAAACAGGCACCTCTTTTCATTTGTGGTAATGTTGATGTTCTAAGTAGAGGGAAGTTGTGACTCTACCTCTCATGCAAGTTCTACCTGTGGAATGCCCTAAGTGTTCCAAAAAGCTGTCTATAGGCTCACCAACACCAGACTTCCATGGGACAAGCCCTAGCTATGTCTGCAGTGGTAAATAAGGGGGAAAGAAGTCCCCTTCTCCAAGACCCTTCATTAGCACCAGGGTTGCCTGACTGTTGGGGTAGAGCTCTAGACTTTCTCCACTGAACCCAGCGCTGCAACTGTGCCTCTGATGAAAGAAACTTCCCATTAGCAGGCAGATCTGAGACTCAAGGCCTGCCATCCAGATACTTTTGTCCCATGGGATGTTCCCTTTTTGTGGTACACTCCCCCTTTCCCTAGGAGTAGGAGTCCCTGAGAGCCACATTACTGTAAATGATGCTATTCCTCTGGATCTAGCCACCCAGTGGGGCTGCCTCACTCCAGGCTGGTGCTGGGGAATGTCTGCAAGGGATCTTGTGATGTGACCTGTCTTCAAGTCTCCCAGTAGTAGGTACCAGTACCAACTCAGATGGGGGTGGCAGGGGAGTGAGGTAGACTCTGTGAGAGTCCCTGGTTATAAATAGCCTTAGTGTGTTGGTTTTCTCAGTGCCAGTTTTAGCAGTAATAAACTGATCATCTGGGCAGTCTCAGGACCTCCTGATTATCCAGAGTATTGCAGGCAATGGTCATAGCTGAGGTCACACACAAGTTTTCTCCCTCCTGGGTGCAGGATTATTCTACTTGCAGATACTCTCATGAATTGTGTATGTTAGCCTCCAGCCAGGAGGTGGCACTTGCAAAAAGCACCAGCTTTGGTAGTAGCATTAGGATTTGTATTTGCCTTCTGTTACCCAGGGAGGTACTCTGGTGTCTCAGGTGATAGATGAGGCTATAGAGCTCCCAAAAGTTTTTGTCTTTTATATTAAGCTACCAGGATGGGTAGAAGGGCAAAACCAGGTGGCGGCTTGGTCAGGAAGGTCTGCCCTCTGGTTCCTCATGTGCAGGGAGCATAGTTGCCTCTGCTGTACAGAAGAGCTTGTGCAGGGAGTGGGGAGTAGCAGCAGCAGTAAGCCCATCCAACTCCACGCACTTGGTAAGGCAGATCTCTCACTCACAGTGTTCTACCAGCAGGAGCTACCTAAGTTCCAAGTAGTCTACACTCAAAACTCAAAAGTGCCCCAGGCCATAAGCCTTCCAGGGGAGACAGTAACTGAGGCTTTCAGTCCACATCCACATCCCTCCCAGTCTGCCTGCAAACCTGGGGCACCCAGCTCCTACACTCATGGCTGTAGCACACTTCTCACTTGCTCCTGGTTCTGACCAAGGGAGTTTGTCTCCACTTGAGATTATATTGTGAATTTTATTTTTTAAAATTTCTGTGATTAGGTTTAACTTAATTTAATTAATTAATTTATTTTATTATATTTTAAGTAAGAGTACATGTGCAGAATGTGCAGGTTTGTTACTTACGTATACACATGCCTTGGTGGTTTGCTGCAGCCATCCCCCCATCATCTACATTAGGTATTTTTCCTGATGTTATCCCTCCCCAATCCCTCCACCCTGTGCTATCCCTACCCTAGGCCCCCCACTTCCTGACAGGCCCCAGTGTGTGATGTTCCCCTCCGTGTCCTTTTTTATGGCTGCATAGTATTCCATGGTGTATATGTGCCATGTTTTCCTTATCCAGTCTATCATTGATGGGGCTCTGGGTTGGTTCCAAGTCTTTCCTATTGTAGCAGTGCCACAATAAACATATGTGTACATGTGTCTTTATAATTAAATGTTTTATAATCCTTTGGATATATACCCAGTAATGGGATTGCTGGGTCAAGTAGTATTTCTATTTCTAGATCCTTGAGGAACAGCCACATTGTCTTCCACAATGGTTGAACTAGTTTACATTCCCACCAACAGTGTGAAAGCATTCCTATTTCACCACATCCTCTCCAGCATCTGTTGTCTCCAGATTTTTTAATGATTGCCATTCTAACTGGTGTGAGATGGTATCTCAATGTAGTTTTGATTTGCATTTCTCTAATTACCAGTGATGATGAACATTTTTCCATATGTTTGTTGGCTGCATAAATGTCTTCTGAGAAGTGTCTGTTCATATCCTTTGCCCACTTTTTGATGGGGCTGTTTGTTTTTTTCCTGTAAATTTGTTTAAGTTCTTTGTAGATTCTGGTTTTATTCCTTTGTCAGATAGGTACATTGCAAAAATTTTTTCCCATTCTGTTGGTTGCCAGTTCACTTTAATGATGGTTTCTTTTGCTGTGCAGAAGCTCTTAAGTTTAATTAGATCCCATTTGTCTATTTTGGCTTTTGTTGCCATTGCTTTTGGTGTTTTAGTAATGAAGTCCTTGCCCATGTCTATTTCCTGAATGATATTGCCTAGGTTTTCTTTTAGGATTGTTATGGTGTTAGGTCTTATGTTTAAATCTTTAATCCATCTGGAGTTAACTTTTGTATAAGGTGTAAGGAAGGGATCCAGTTTCAGCTTTCTGCATATGGCTAGCCAGTTTTTCCAACACCTTTTATTAAATAGGGAATCTTTTCCCCATTGCTTGTTTTTGTCAGGTTTGCCAAAAATCAGATGGTTGTAGATGTCTGGCATTCACGGATCTTGGTTCCTTTGAAATTAGATGTGTGTTCTTGAGGAAGAGAAGGAAAAAGCAGCTATTAGTGATATTGCAAGCAACTTTTCACACAGCAGTTAGAAAGTTCTGTGTGATGTAGAAGTGAAGATATCGAATAAAAAATGAGTGAATTATGGCTTGTCTTCATTTTAAGAAACAATGTGTTGCGTTGGTCTCTTTACTCACAATTGTATAGGAGTTGCTTTGTGATGACTGATCAAGTATTTTTGTTGTTATTGCAATTCATTGGGAATTGTAGCAGTTAGCTTTTACTAGGTATTGCTGTAATAACAAAGAACTCTAAAATCTTAATGGCTCACAACAGCAAAGCTTTCTTTCTCATTACAGTATATCACCTGTGAGTCAGACTTGGCTCTTTTCCATGTTTCTTCTTTATCCTGGGATCCAGGCTGATGCAAGAGTCCCTATCTGGGACATATTTATAGCTGAGGGAGAAAAGAGGGATAAAGGAAACGTTAATGGCTTTTAAAGCTTTTGTTTAGAAGTGATATGCTTCAATTCCACTCATGTCATTGGCCAAAGCAAGTCACATCGTCAAACCTGACATCAATGGAGCAGTGTAATCTTCTCACACAGAGGCAGAGCACATGATTGAGAATGTTAATATAATCTTCAACAGGACCTTTTAAATCACGACCCATGGTACAGCTGCTGAAAAATGTTGGCACCTTCTAATGCAAAAAAATTAAAGGAAAAAGTAACTAATGTCTTTAATTATCATGTATTGGCTTTATGCATAAGCCATATAATGCAGGACAAAGAGCATGAAATGGAGAATTTGGAGTCTTTGTATGCCAAAATAGTTCACTGTGTGAGTTGGAACAAGACACTTATTATAGCTAGGCTCCCTTTTCTGCAAAACAAGTAGCTTAAATGAGATGATCTCCAAGTTCCTTACAAATCAAAGATGTCTACGTTCCTCTGTTTCTAAGTGCTTGCTGGCTGGTGACTCTGAGTGACAGTAGTGACAATGTTGAGGGCCCAATTTGCAGACCTCTTAGGGCTATTAGAAAGTGTTGCTCTTAGGGCTGTTAGAAAGTCTGTAGGCAGGCAGTGAGATCTAAGACCTTTACCCTTAGTTGACATTGGATGGAATGGATCCTGTACTTTAATTTCTTCCCACTGAAGCCTTGCCACTTGCTCACATGGGACTGCTGTTCAGTTTAGGATTTTTCATTCTCAGTTCTCTTAGCCAAAGGGCAAGTTATGACAAAGTAGTTGTTTGAATATTGTCAATGAGTGATAATTTTAAAAAGCAGCAGTAAGATGTGAATGAAAACTCTGACTCCAGTCTGGCCCTAAGTTGTTAACTTTTGAAAAGAATTTTTTTTTAAAAAATTAGACTTAGAAAATCTCATCCATCTGCAGCTAATTCTGTATAACTCTTGATGCCGAATGAGCCTCAGGGGTTTAGGAAACTTGTTCAGTGAGATGCTAACCTGAACCTGTCAAGATTTTCTTTTCTCACTACATCCATTCTCATTTTCCCTTGCTATTTAGGTCCACTTGACATATATCTTAAATTAGAAACACTCAGCTATTTCAACCAGATTTTCAGCTTACATCAGACCCTGCAGAGCTTCAGCCGCTAAATAAAAATCTGGACCAACTTTTGGTAGACTTCTACATGCCCATTTTTCTTCATCTCAACTTAAATGATTTCATATACAATAATGTACTGTATAATGATGTTTCAATTAATGGCAGACTGCATATGTGACAGTGGTGCCATAAGATTACAATGGAGCTGAAAAATCACTGTTTCCTAGTGATGCTTTGATGATCCTGATCCTGTGTAGGCCTGGGCTAATGTGTGTGTTTTTGCCGTAGTTTTTAAGAAACATGTTTTAAAAATTAAAAACAAACAATAAAAAAACAACAAAAAACAACAGTGGCTTGTGGCTGTAATCCCAGCACTTTGGGAGGCTGAAGTGGGTGGATCTCTGGAGTCCAGGAGTTCAAGACCAGCCTGGGCAACATAGCAAAACCCCATCTCTACAAAAAATACAAAAATTAGCCAGGCGTGGTGGTGTGTGCTTGTAGTCCCAGCTACTCGGGAGGCTGAGATGTGAGGATTGCTTGAGCCGGGGACCCGGAGGTTGTAGTGAGCTGAGATCATGCCACTGTGCTCCAGCCTCAGCCACAGAACAAGACTGTCTCAAAACAAAAACAAAAAGAGACACTTATAAAATGAAGACATAAAGGAAGAAAATGGTTTATACAGCTGAACAGTGTTGTTAATGTTTTAAGCTGTGTTATTATGAAAGCTACAACATTTAAAACATTTAAAAGTTTATAAAGCAAAAAGTTACATTAAATCTAAGGTTAATTTATCATTACAGAAAAAAAGATAAATATAGTGTAGCCTAAGTATATGGTGTTTATAAAGTCTACAGTAGTGTATAGTTATGTCCAGGGTTTTTATATTCACTCACCACTCACTTACCCACCAGAGCAACTTCCAGTCCTGCAAGCTCCAGTCATAGTAAGAGCTCTCAACAGGTGTACCATATTTTATCTTTTATACTGTATTTTTACTGGACCTTTTTAATGTTTAGATATGGTTAGACATACAAACTTACCCCTGCATTACAATTGCCTACAGTATTCTGTACAGTAACATGCTGTACAGGTTTTTAGCTCAGGAGTGATAGGATATTACATGTAGCCAAGATGTGGAGTGGAGTAGGCTACATGGAATACCATTTGATTTTGTGTAAATACAGTCTATGATGTTTGCACAATGACACAATCACCTAATCATGTGTTTCTTAGAACGTATTTCTGTTATTAAGTGACATATGTCTGTATTCTCAAATATGTGTCCTGAAAATGCTGCTATTCTCTGTGACATGGAAATATCATTGCCATTGTTATCATATTAGCAATTAGACTATTAATTTAATGTAATAGACTACTTTCCTCCAATGTGTTAAAACATTTTACATAAATATTATCCCTTGGGGAAGCTCTCACACTTGTGCATTGGGAGATAGATAAACACAGGGTATTTATTGCAGTATTGTTTGTAATCAGAGAAAAGTGGGGGATACCTTAATATTCACCAATAGGAGAGTTGATAAATATATTGTGCTGTAACTACACAATATTGATACAGCATTTAAATGAAATGAAATAGTTTTACATATATTAATATGAATATATCTCCAAAACTTGAGTGAAAAAAGCAAGTTGCAGAATTATACATACAGTATAAAACCAATTACATACAACATAAAAACGTAGAGACTACATGTTAACATATAGATGCACACATTTACAAAATATGCAAGAAGGATACACAAGAATTTTGATAAAATGGTTACCCCTAGGGAAGAAGGGGAAAAATGCATGGGTAATCAATTGATGTCTGTAATGTTTTATTTCTCAAAAAAAGAGAAAGAAAAAGTAAATATTATAAATGTTAATCTTGGCTAAATCTTGGTGGTGGCCATGAGGGTATTTGTTATTGTTGTTTTGTGATTTTTGGCATATGGGAAATCTTTAATAATAAAACAGTCAATTTCTCTTCTCCATTACCCCACTTTTTCTCATAACCTCAGAGAGATATGGTAGTATTGTATGTGAAAAATAATCTATCAGACTGGTTATACTTCATGTGGTTTGAGAAGGTGACCTCTTCTTTCTTTTTAATTTAAAAACATCACCTCAAACTCAGATTTGAGTAGGTTTCAAAAAAGAGCTAGAATCTAAGGGGGTTTCATTTATAACGATTTTTTTTTCCAGAATTCCTGAGTCCCCTTCCTTGCTCCAGCCACCTCCATTCTTAAACCCTCTGAGGGCTTCCCATTGTTCTCAGAATAAAAACCCCAGGCTGCTCTGAGGCCTGTAGCCCTGAAGCATCCAGCCCCAGCCTCCTCCCCTGCCTGTTGGACTTGCCTCTCCTACCACATTCCCTGTTCTTTCCATGGAGGCAAGAGGAGTTAGGGTCTTCACAGGTTGGTGGCCTCTGCCAGGCTTGCTGTCACCCCTAGTCCCTCTTCACCTCTAAGCTCTAGGTGACTCTTCCAGGACATGTGTGTTGGTCTCATTCTCTACTGGCTCCCAGTGTTAGGCATAGTTCCTAGGACATATGATCAATATATATGTGTTAACTCTCACTAACCAAACTGAAATTCAAATTATATATATTGAATGAAACCAGATGATACTTTAAGACCCACTATCCCTTTTATGAATGGCGATATGTTTATTTACCCTTGCTCTATTTTTCTGTACATGACCATGATAACTGCCTTATCTGATTCATAGAAATTTCTACTATGTGTCTTTGAACATATCTAAATTTATTATTACTTCATATTAGTAACTCCTAATATAAATAGCATATTGCCTTATGAATTAAGTAATATTAGTTATTTTTAAGTAAGTTATCTGTAAAATAGATGATCTATTCTCCAGGTCAGGAGCATGCATTGATAACAGAAATGCCCAAGAATTTTCATGAGTTTAAGATCAGTATTAGCAAGCACTGCATGGGAAGGCAATCACAACAACACATCCTGATAAAGTAGAAGCCTGTCTAAAGCAGGCTTATATTAAACCAAGGAGTTTGAAATTAAGTATAATTTTTTGATAGTTTCATTGTATCAGACAGCTTCTTGGAATGGATTCATAGGGTGGCATTGGAATCAGAATCTTCTGGCTGGGCATGGTGGCTCATGCCTGTAATTCCAACATTTTGGGAGGCTGAGGTGGGAGGATCACCTGAGGTCAGGAGTTTGAGACCAGACTGGCCAACATGGAGAAACCCTGTCTCTACTAAAAATACAAAAATTAGCTGGGTGTGGTGGTGCATGCCTGTAGTCCCAGCTACTCAGGAGGCTGAGGCATGAGAATTGCTTGACCCTGAGAAGTGTAGGTTGCAGTGAGCTGAGATTGCACCACCACCACACTCTAGCCAGGGTTTAGCAGTGGAGATCTGTCTCAAAAGAAAAAAAAAAAAAAAGAATCAGAATCTTCTGAGCTAAATGATGCAAGTGAAAATTTACATAGTGTCTCTCTTGCTTTTGTAGAAGAGGTTACAAGTCTGCACGTCTTCATAAGGTATACCTAATAACATGTTAATAACTCACATATTATCCACTTTGGACTGCAGACCTTAAATGAAAGGGCCTTCATAAATTATACATGTCTGACAAATAGGTGATACGTTTTTCAAATCACATAAGCTCTTCAGAATCAAGTCTGCTTTGTAGAGATAATTGAAGAAAATCAATGTGTGTTGATTGATAGATATTTGACTTGAAAACACATTCTCCCCCCGACTCAGACAGTGGGGCGCCTGAGCTTCAAGACCAGTGTTCTCTGAAGAAAGAGTGAGGGATGGGAGTGGAAGGCTTGAGTGTTCTGGGTATAGGACTTAGGACTCCAGACACCAGATTCTCCTTGCAATACTGGTCCTGACCCTAATTCCCCACCGAGCTGAGGGCAATTGAGTTGAACTCCTGATCTCTGTCTCCTTCCGTGGGTCAAGGAGTGTGATTCTTTTTGTCTCACTGAGACCATGGGAAGCTTACTTCATCAATGTTGGTAAAGTGCTAGGAAGATGAGAAGTACTGTGCCCATTCTAAGCAACATTATTGATTCAATTTTTCTTTGTGGTTAATATAAAATTCTCCACATATCAGATAATGGCTCAGCATTGCATAAACAGCCAAGAATCACTGGCAGGAGAAATGTGGCCTATGTTTTCTCTTAGGAATATTGATGTCTGTAAAATGCCTTCAGTTTCTCTGAAAAAACATTATTACATGATTTAAACTGATTATGTTATTATTGTATTTTTGTTTGCTTGTCAGAGTCTTTTTAAAATTTGTATTGTTTTGTTTTTCAGTAATGATCTGAAATAATGTTGAGCCCAGTAAATCTTTTATGTGAAGGAAGGCCTAGACTGGTAAAAATTTTGCTTATCTATTTTGGGTTACCCTGTCCACTAAACAATAGGGGGACACACACACACACACACACACACACACACACACACACACACACAGAAAACAGAAAACTGTGTATGTATGTATATTTAGTATATGTATGTAGTGTGTGTATATGCATATATAATGCTAATGTGCATTACCCATAATTCATAATCTTGTTCATTAAATCACAGGATATGTGTGTATATGTATATATATATATATATGTGCACATATATACACATGTATAAAAGCATATATCATGTTAATATGTTTACCTATATATCATTATTCTACTAAAATAAGTAACTCTTAATTATGGCATTTAGCTAATTCACCATTCTTGGAAAGATTTTAGGAATTGTATTCCTGAAATTGCTTTCAACAGGAATTTTATAAGCATATATAGAACCTAGACCACTTATTTTATTGCTATACTTTAAAAAAACTTGAGTTGGAATAATACAGCTTGGTCATCTACATTGTAGTTCATCAGACTTGACTCTGGATCACTTCTTCATGTTTCCAAATTCTAAACACATCCTCAGGAAACGGGAGATTCAACACCACTGGTTATTGGGAAAATGGATGTTCAGTTGACTGTCACAATGAAGGTGAAAATTCCCTTTTAAGGATATAAATGTCTAGTTTGTTAAAATGAACAAACTTGTTTCTAATAGTATTATGGTGATGACTTTTTAAAAGTTCTTATCTTCCCTTGGTACATATTGGAAAAATAAGTCAGTTTCATAATCCTTCGGTTTCCATGTTTCTTCTAGATGGGATTGCTCTGCCAGCACGTGCCATGTGTGGAACTGTGTCTCAGTTCTCTCTCTCAGCTCTACTCAGGTGTCCTCCTTGCACGTTCCTCCCTCTCGTACCTTGAGCCAGTGGCACTGTCACTCAGATGTCCAGGTAGCTGACATGAGTGGTAGAAGCAGGCATGACTGGTAGGAGCAGGCATTATTCTGTATAGTCACACTATTTTTGTGTAGCTCAGCCATGAAAATTGTCCACATATACATCACCAAGGTTTTAAGAATTTGCTTGTTTCATTTGTTATTCATTCATTCTTTTCCTATATCATCTATTGGCTGCTTGGTGTCATGAAACACGTTAAAGAGTAGAAGACAGCTCTTTAGGAAGTTACAGTCTAGTTGAGTCAAAGCAAATGTTCTATAGAAAAATGATTAATTAAATTATGGGCAGAGGCTGGTAGTTGTTCCCCAGCATCTATTCTCCCCTTTTCCCTCAGTAACAGAATCCCCAGTTTTCAGCTGGCCACATGGCTGCCCAGAATAAAGCCACATCTCTCAGCTTCCCTTGCAGCTTGGCATGCCAGTGTCCACGCTTGGAAGATGCTGTAGAAGAGGAAGTGTTCTGGGGCAGCTTCTGAGTCTTCCTTTAAGGGTCAGCATGTCTCCTTTGGCCTTCTTTTTTCATGTCTTATTGATCATGGGATTTGGATGTAACTGCTGGAGTTCCACGTAGTCGAGGTCCTCGCTTAGGAGTCAGGGAGTGAAGTCTGGCAGGAGCTGGGACCCTGTGTTCACAGGGCTGCATGTTGCCCTGGGTAGCCTACTCCTGGACTTTTACATGAGAGAGCTGATGAACTGATCTGTCTGTTCTTTCGGGTATCAGGCACTTCCAGCCAAATATACTCCTGATAGGAATGTCCTACAAAGTGGACACTTTAAGTATGGAGGGGACATTATACAGAGCAGTGATCAGAATGGAGAATGGCAATGAGGGAAGGCTTCCTGGAAGAATCTGCCATCCCAGCCCTAGCTCTTCCCTTGTCTCTCACTATTTCTTCTATCTTACTGTTTGCTGAACATGACGCTTTCTCTCTTCATGACTTTTGCTCATGCTTTTCCTTCTGCAGTGCTTTCTCTGGTTATCTTCCTGCTCGTCTAGTTAATTTTATAATTATATTAAATTATACCGTCCACATAAGTACTTAATGCAGTTAAACTGTGTAAATACCATGCACATTTCAATGTTATCCTCCCTATCATGATTACTAGTCAGATCAAATTTTGCATCTTTTCTGAAACGTCTCTTGCACACTCTTCCTCTTTGGTACTGTAGTAGTACTGCCGTGCAGTACTGTAACACCTAACTATATTTCACTTACATCAGAACCCTGATATCTGGCACCTAGTGGTGCTCAGGAAATGTTTGCTGAATGCAACTGTATTATACCAAGGGGCTTGTGTTCTGTTTAGGGGAAGTGACTCTGGCTAGTTATTTGTGTAGCTACTACTCAAGAAGAATGGAGGGACAGGAGCAATGTGGCCCTCCAGCTTCCATCTTCTTTGCCATTGTGTCACCTCCCTATCCTCATGCTGTTATGGCCACTTCTGTAAAGGAAGGTCATAGCGAAACAGCTGCAGCCTTGCCTTAGCCTGCCTCCTGAATCCTTAGCTTTGCCAATCTGAATTCTAACCACTGCTTTTTAGGGGTCAGAGGAGTGGAGGCAAACAAACAGATCAATGTGGGGCTGGGAGGAGTCAAAGCTGTATTTGCAAGGTTACCCCATTTTGACAGCAACAGGACTGGTATTCGGAGGCAACTTTTATACAGTATTATGTTCTATCCTTTGGTTTCCATGCTTCTGCTAGATGGAATTGCTATGCCAACACACCCCATGGGTGGGACTGTATCTCACTTCCCACTCTCAGCTCTACCCTGGTGTTTTCCTTGCATGTTCCTCCCTCCAGTCCCTTGGGTTGGTGACATTGTCACTCAGGTGTCCAGACAGCTGATATGGGTGGGAGAAGCAGGCATTCTTCTGTTTTCTCAGTTGGGCTTACACAGGAACTTCTGCTTGGTCTTTGAGAATTCAGACACTAGAATGTCCCACGTCAAAAATAATGAGAGCCTTGACACTGAAGGGGTGAGGGAGATTTTGCTCTAGATGGTCTTTGAAAAAAGGAATTAGTACTGTGAGATTTGAACATTTCAGTGATTGAGAGAGGAGGACTGATTTTGATGACTCATTTCCATAGTCCCTGCCCTATTTCTTGGCCTTGTCTCTGTTTGGAGAACTGAGTGAAGGTGTCCATCTAGCTTCCTCCCATTTGAGCTAACAAACTGCACTGACTGGATTTGGGTACCACATTCCCACGGTCATATGTCTTAGGTCTCAGCCCAGCATCCATAGAGATCATATATTATTGTAATTGCCTATTTTATCAAGACCTTTTTAATCACACCTACTTTACCCAGTAAAGCAATTCTTACTTTCTTATTCACAAGCTTTTTCCTGGTAGTAGGTGATTACAATATGGTCCCTCATGTAAGCCTTCACCTGTGATTTTCAAAAAGTAAAGTTCTCCAACTGAATATTAGTTATCCCTCTTTTTTTTTTTAAACTGACATTAGAAAATGGCTAAAGAATTGTTATTGCCTTCTAATTGTGATGTGCTTTTTCTCCACCCACCTCCTGGGTGGGTACAACAGAGTTTGCAAGATGGCAGCTGTAGAATGGCATGTGGCCCATGGCTTGTAGAGAACTTAACATTGTAGGGGAGATTATTTCCTAGTTAATAAGTGGGAGATTTCAACTCACATAAAAAGCTAGATTCTCAACTTTTAGAAAGTCAGTTTCCACTTGATGACAGTTAGCTAGTATTGGGCGATGCTTGCCTCTCTTAACTGAGGCATTTGCTCACCAATTCATCATCACTGGCCTATGTTTGTCCAGCTTTTTCATTATCTGCTTAGCCCAGAGGGCATTTGGTTTGAAACCCTTGACACAGCCCCCTTCTCCAACTCCCACATTTTTCAGTGTCTCCTTTGCTACTCCTGCTGCTCCTGGAGATACTCCCTCCAATGGGCCTTTTTGTCACCAATCCCAGATGTAACAAATCCTGTACAGCTGCCCTGTGCACTCCTCCTGGGGAAGAGTGCTATGCTTTATTTCCCCACAGACCTAGTTTCAGTTGGGAAGCTGAGTGCTGACCCCCAGGTAAATACTGGAGATCTATCAGCAGATCCCAGACTGTTGGCTGGAGGTGCTAGTTCTGGTGCCATGGACACATGGGTCTGACCCTGTGGTCTTTTGCCCTGTTCCTGAATGCCCAGTTTTGAGCTTGATTGCAGCCTAAAATTAGGGACAGAGCATTATAGGGAGTTGTTTTTATCCTTTGGGAGAACTGTGGGCATTCCCCATGATAAATGCTATAATATAATGATAACCACATGGTTGCTTTATAGTTTTTTCTTTAAGTTCCTTTTTGTAAATCATTCCTTTACATGCCTCCACAGCCTGATGAAGGTAGGTGTTATTATTTTGCAGATGAATTCTAGAGGAGGCTCAGAGCACCTGCCCAAGATCTCATAGTCACAGCCCATCAGGGTCTCAGGTGCCCATTTATTACAATTTTTTTAAGACTATCATACTGCCCACTGTGTGGCCTCAATTTTAGACTTGAATGTTTCTCCAAATTTGTAAATGTCTATAGATACAACTTAGCACACAGGAGCATCAGGGTTATTAGTTACATTCACCCTATCACTGAACAGGCCATCAATAGAACCTAAAGAGAAAAAAATCTCCAGTACTGTTTATATGCCAGTGAATTTCTCAATTTAAACTGTCTGAATCCTGAGCTATAAATGTTAGAAATAGATACATTTTTAGTAACAAAAAAGGCTTTGGCATTTCTGAATATTCAGAAATTTATAAACCACTATCTTTATCATATCTACATACCTTTATATTCTTAATTGTTTAAAATTCAAGTTTAAATTGACAGATGTTAAAAAACTTGGTTACATTTTAACTAATAATAATCATATGCATTTGATATGCTAGTTATGTTTTTAACCATACATGAAAATAAATATATAACTACTAATTTTGTTTTAAAGTTTTTCTGTGTATTATGTAAAATTATGGTACATTTGCCACCTCTTGGGGAAATCCTGCTTCTGATGAAAAAAAACCATGCAAATTGCAGCTCTTTATTTTTGTGTCACTGGTGAGCTTTCCTGGCTCAGTGTTGTAAATGCATGATGTATAATGCAACAGCATGGAACTGTAAATGAAAATATAATTTCAGGACCCTCTAAATTTATTATGCCAAGGGAAGTTAAGCCCTGGAGACTGAACCACATAGCAGTTTGCAATTCTGATTCTTAGATTACAGATTAGCTCTCTTTATTTTTCTTGTTCTATAAATGACTAGGAGAGACCAGAGACCAAACCTTCCATGCCTTCTAGTCACTGATCTTTGTTTTTAGCTTAACTACCTCTTTTATTATCCTGTAGCTAACTCAGACCATACAGTGCCCAGGAACCCCTGATTGTACCCATCTCCATATGGAATGTTAAATATACCTCTCCTGAAAGAGAAAAAGGACACCTTGACTAATCAGATCATTGAAATATGCATTAAGTCTTACATAGAAGGGTGTTGAAATTCTGTTGATCTTCTCTATCCTTTATATAAGCAATTACAAACTTCTACACTTCACAATACTGACTTCCATTCTTTGGGATCTGTGCTTCCTAGGAAGCTCATCATCAAACTTCGCATTTGAATAAACTCTTTTAAAACTAGATTCTGACCATTTTGATTATGTTAGGTTGACAGAACAGATTCACTGGGGGGACATCTGTGTTGCTGTCATTATCTGTTGGGCCTTCCTAGGGGTTTGTGTGGTCATGAGGAGAGCTGGTGTTTTGGAAGATACTGGGTGTGCTGAGCACATAAAATGACCTGTGTTCTTTGAGGGATAGTCCCTTTTATGATCGTTCTTTCTCAAGTCTGGGGACTTGCGTTCTTCACCAGGAAGAACCTGGTTTTCAACCAGGGATAAATTGTGTGGAGAAGCAAAATTTATCCCTAGTTGAAAACCTTCATCTCTAAGAGCTTACAGTGGGAACTTTGAGCCTTTTGAACTCAATTAAGCAAATTTATGCACATCATAAGGTAGTTATTAATTTGAACAAAAGGTCCTGATCCTTTTTTAAAAACATAGATTTCTACTACTAAAGAAAAAATGAGAAAATTTTTATATATGTATTTTTAAAAATCACTACACTGAAAGCAACATTAAGACCAACAGGAATTCTTTTGGTTTATGTGCCAGGAATTCATGTTGCCTAGATCTTAGTTTCTTCCCTGACACTGAGTTTATTAATTGAGTTATCTATGTGTTCATATTGGTAGGGGAGGGTGTAACCAGCTTATGAGATGCAGATCTGGGAAAATAACTTGGGAGATGCCCATTGGACTAGCTGGAGAGAAAATAGCTCAACCTGTTTTATATATGAGCGTGACCCATTGACCCACAGAACAGTCACTGTAAAACATTTCTTTCTACATTTAAAAAAAAAAAAGCATATATTGTTGTTTAGATATGTCTATCCATTCTAATAGTCATAGTGTTCGTCTGAAAAATAATTTGTAATCTGAAAGGGATTATGTTTTTTAAATGTATGCATTTGGTTTGGAATAGCCCTCAGAGGATATCCGCACATATAAGTAGCAGGCTACAAACAGGACTTGGATTAATAGACCACAGTGGGCTATTTGTATGGAGAGTTTCAGTGCATATTATTGTTATTTCTAAATTGTATTAATAATAATGCCCTACACATGTCTAGGATGTGTATGACATTTTACTGTTCTACAGAGTGCTATTGCATACATCATCTCATTTGTTCCCCACAACAACCATGGGACGGAAGTTGGGATATTTTTAATATGTTGACACTGAGGTCCTTTAAAAGTCCTAGTAACGTGTGGGAAGGAAAAGATGCGAAGGAGACACAAGCATTATTTTTACTGTATTTTTGAGTTGTGTCATTGCAAGTGTTCAGACTGGATTTGGACATTTTAGTCCCCTTGGAGAGACCGTATCTCATTATTTCTTTCACCTTGTAGGTGGAGAACTCTCTCAGAGGAAAAGCTGCAAGATGAAGGGAGAATACTATATCACACTTTACAACGATTAATTGCAAACTTTTGGATTCTCTATTGAACACTTTTCTGTATCCTTCTTTTTCATTATGTGCCATTTCTGGTAAGATCTGGAAAATCAAATAAGCATGAAGAGATTGTCAGAGGAAACACACTATTCTGTTATTACAGGCAGTAGTGAACAATCGTGACTTATGTATTATAGGGGGAATATTTTGGGCTTTCCTGAAACATGGGAAACCAGAGACAATCTGCATAGTATGTTGATAGCCAAGCTGGAATAGTGAAACTAGGACTCTGGAATCCTGGAACCTGTACTGAGAAATATTTAAATAATGTATTATAATGATTATTTCTACACAATACAACTCTAGGATGAAATGCTAATTTTATTTGACTTACATAAAGGGAAATTATTACTGCAGTTACTTTTAAAGAGCTCCCTGGGTTTGCTGGGAGTATCTGAATTAACAGTAAATTGAGCTCCATTACATATTAATGGGTCCAGCTGATTTATTGGTGGTATATCTGGCAATTAGCCATTCTGCATAGTATCTTCTGTTTGGCCATTACTTTTCACTATTGAGTGCAAGCTCAGGGATGAGTACCTTGAGCCAATGGGGAAGTCTGACTGTCAACCTAATAGGGTCTTGCATCATTTTAATGGTGAGTTATGATCTGTCTTGAAGGATATTTGGACACACTTAATATCTTTTGGATGACAACCATTGGAGGCATAAATGAAAGTACATGTTGTCATTGAACCACTAAAAATCTTTACTCAGTCACCAGATAGCCATTATGTTATATGAATCTCTTTGGATATTTCCTTTATTTATAAAAATTATGCAATTGCTTTTAGCTTCTGTGGCATTTACAGAATGAATTGTTGTGAGTTCAGTGTAGCACAGCAAGTTATGGCCAACAGTGTTTATTTGCAAGGGTTACTTTGGGGTTCCTAATTTGTCCTCAAGAGAAATATTTTTTGCTCAGCCTGCAAAATGTTGTAATAAAAATTGGTGACTGATGTTGATTATAAGATTAAATGGCTAGACTACAGTGGCCCATGTTGTAAATCAAAGCAGCCCAAAGTTGTGATTGGCCACTAGAGAAGGTTCTTAATGTGTTTTCCTGAGTCGATATGTTTCAAGTCTTTATAGTATTGACTCCTAAAGTGTATTGAAACTATATTTAAAACATTTTTCTACAATGTTTTAAATTAGTTTCTAATACAATTTAGTTTTGCTTATCTAAACATGCAGTAGTAGAAGAACATACATGACAATTCTCTCCTTAGAGGGAAAGCAGTTTAAGAGTTGGTGAGGGCATGGCAGTTGTGAAACCTAAGTTAATTGTCTGAGTTCTTATTGGAGAGTTTTTGTGTTTGGCTGTTCAAAATTAATTTCTGTTTCCTAAAAAGTTTTTTGAGGAAGGGGCTCTTTCCCCATTGTTTATAGTCTGGTGCCATCCTTCTTTATTCAAGGGGCTAGCCTCTGATCCAACATAGCCAAAGGGATGTCCCTTTTTGGAGTTTGACTGTTGAGTAGAAGAACAAATACTGAAAAACTATGGAGTCCCTAATTTCAGTCTGATCAGATTGTTCCTATCACTTCCATTATCTGGCTATCTGAGTGATAATTGTTTTTCACATCTGTTTCCCTTACATTTGACAATTCTGGCTGGGAGCCCCATGATAACATCCTAATAAATCCTACTTTGCTAACCAAGCCAAAAGTGGTTTCTCTTGCTTGAAACAAAAGACCTTAAAATATAAATTGGCTGTTTGTGAATCCACAAGAAACTGAGGTTTCCTGATTGGACTGTGAATATTTATTCATTAATTTATTCACCAAATGTTTATTGAACACCTACTGTGTGTTAGGTACTTTTCTCAACACTTGAGAAACAGAAGTGAATAAAACAAACAAAAAGATGTGCAGTCATGAAAGTTGCATTTTAATTAAGGGGGATAGATGATAAGCAAGATAAATATATGTATTTATTTTATATATGAATATATGATATCTAAGTTAAGGAGTGATAAATGCTATACACATTCATGTGTAAAATATTTTTCATATTGGTTCTTTCCTTTTAAAGTTCCATGGATCAGATAAGCCTGATTTGGGATGAGGGACGTGATCAAATGACTGGGACTGAAGCTTTGCCACTTTCTTGTACCTTGCTCCATCTGCATAGCTCTCAAAAAGCTTCTAGTCTGGATCTAAGCCAAGGGACAACTATTCAGCTGAGTGAGGATGAGTGTCTGCTGAAAGCAGTGACCTGGAGAATAGGGGACTTGGGTCAGACATTGAAGTGGCAGGAGTTGAGCAAGGGCTACAGTCTTGGAGATGGGAGATTCTTCCCTTTGGGGCCCAACCTTAAATGGGCCCCAAAGGGCTCAGGTAGGTCAAAGGATGTCAACAATATTGACTCAGGAAAGTCAGACTGGGACTTGGGCAAGCGATCAAGGATACAAACTAATCTGTGGTAGGGAAAAAGAGACCAGGTCAGAAAGGGAAGGAAGCATCGTGGGACTGTGTGAGACAGAGCTGGGTAACAGCTCTCAGAATTGGTCAGGGATCGTTCAAGGGAAGAGAGCTTGCCACCACTAACCAAGGGGATCCCATGAGGGATGAAAACTTAGAAAAAAGCTCAGACTCGCTCAAAAAGAATAGAAGTTGAGGGGATCAAAAGGACTATTTGTCTTCTTGCTTGAAATGAAATCTAGTGTTGAGAACACTCCCTAACCTGATGTCTACCAGAGGTCAAAATGAAGACGTTTGGTGAGATGTGCTAGGAGGCAGTTACGCTAAGGTGGGAAGGATCCACACCAGCACCCTCAGTCTGGAACAGAGAAGAAAACTTTCTGCCACTCCTGGAAACCCCTGACTGGTATGTTGGTCACCCACAGAGAGGGGCTGGGTATATGGAAGAAAAGCACATGCCGACAAGTAAGACTTCCAGTCATTTGTCAGCTACTTGCCACTGGCATGGAATGAAGAGAAAAGTTATGATATTTATTAATTTCCTATTAATGTGGATGGGTAAGAACAGAGGAGGCTGAACAAATACTTGACAGGTTCTGTTGGGAAATGAGCACCAAATTATTTTCTGGAACATACTAATTCCTGATAATTTTCTGTAGAAATAAATGACACTTTCAGAAAAGAACCTTGAAATGCCTTTAAGGTTTGTGGAAACTTGGGTATCTAATTTTAGTACATGAAACATTGTTTTTGTTATGTATTGCTGCACAAAGCATCCCAAAACTTAGTAGCTTAAAGCAACAGTTTTTTATGATATTATACAGTCCTAGATTCAGCTTGGTGGTCCTTACTTGCAGTCAGATTGTGGTTGGGGCTGTAGCCATCAGGAGACTCACCAGGGCTGGAAGATCTACCTCCAAGATGGTTTCTTTTCTCATACTTCTGGCATATGGGCTAAGGTATCTGGAATAACTTCAGCCTGGACAGGTTCTGTCTTTTTTTAACGCAGTCTCTGCATAATTAGCTTGATATTCCTCAGAGAATGAAGGTCTCTGTATAATTGGATTTTTTCACATCGTGGCTGATTTTTCTCAGAGCAGGTGTTCTAGGAGAGCAAGGCAGAAGCAGTGAGCCTTCTTATGACTTAGTCTCAGAAGGCATAATGAATTATTTCTATCTCATTCTATTGGTTATATAAGACTAATCCAAAATCATTTTGAGAATGGACTACACAGGAATGTGTATAACGAAAGGCATGACTCACTGTGTGTGTGTGTGCACGCACGTGCATACGCATGCATGCATAAATATTGGAGTCTTCTACCATGAGCATGATGTTTTCTTCTCCCTGGCATATATTATGACTTTAGAAGAGAAAAAAGATCTTTGATGAATCACTGGCCTTGAATTTCTACAACAGGATTTAAGATGCCTTAGTGATAGGTTCTTGCAGAAGTATCAAGGTCACAAATAAATGAAGAACTAGTTTTTCCCAGAGGTATTCCCAAGACTTGCTGAAATAGAACTCAATTTTAGGACACAGTGGAAAAGTGAATGACATCTGTCCTGTTCAGAGGAGAGTTTGAATAATATCAATAAATTTTATATCTGGTAGATATGAATATACTTGAAGTAGATGTTTTTAAGCAAATGAATGAGCATAAAATTTTTTTTAGACTTCATAACAAAAATCATTTATTAAGTAGCCACAACCTAACAAACCCTGCTCTTCCCCTTCCTGCCTGGGAGGGGCTCCTTGGTGTTCAGAGGCACAAAGTAGGGGTCCAAGTGGGGGCTCCCGTTCCTCCCCACAGGCCTTGCTGTCAGCCATGGATCCAGTGATGAAGATGATGAAGACAGTGATGGCAATGAAGAAGAAGAAGAACTAGAAGTTTGTCTTGGACTGTGATGAAGCATGGAGAGTGCACACTTGAGGGAGCTCAAAGCTGGCTCCCCTGATGCCTAGCACAGTGTCTGACAGGTTTAGTTCAGAAATATACTATTCTGGAGTCTGCAACAGATTGTTTTATGAAATATGCTCATTATGTTCACCCACTTCTCATGATTTTTTGTCAGTACCAGTTTAGACATGGATGCTTTTATAAGTAAATATTCCTTTAAGTTATGAAAAATCTTGGTCATTGTCATAGTTGTAAGGGGATCATTGATTCTCTGGGTGTCTTCTAAGGCTACTTTTGGCTAAAAGCAGAGCATCTTCAACATTTTTATTGTGGTATTTTTTCTCTACTGAAGATAAAGGAAAGAAGGAAACTGCCACTGGTCCTAATTCTAACCATGAAAGGTGTATTGGTTATTGCTACAGGAGGGATAGGGAGGAGCAGGAGGAACAGATTTCCATTGCGAAAGGGCTCATGATGGCCAGTGAGGGAAAGAACAATCAGACTGCGCAAAAGGTGTCAAAAAGTTGAGAAATGAAAGATGTGTCATTTCAATGGCATGATACCAAGGAGGGAAGATAATTCAGGTGGTGGGGGAAGCTCACCAGAATTCAGTTCTAACTCTGAAAAGGTGGTGCTAAGGGGTGGCTTGGAAAGCTTTAGCTTTCTCCCCTCACTAATCTCCATTAGCCCTTTACCAAGCCCTAATAATGAGAATAATACAAGTATATTATTTATTGATATGAATAATGGGGATCTTATTAGTCTCATTTAAGTGTGAAAGCAAGCTTATTAATCTATTTTAATTTGTCTGTAACATACAAACAATATAAGCAAAAGATACTTGCTTGATATTATTACCACCTCAAAGCAAGACCTAGCTCTTGCTTCAGTCAGATTTCCACCACCTCTAAGGTCCTTCTATAATTCTGGAGCCAGTACTCTGACTGTCCTATTGTTAATCATCTGAATAAGCAAACGGAGAGACCTAAAGAAACAAAAAGTTCAGATTCTTAAAAATCTGTTATGTAATAAAACAGATGGAAAGAAAGGTATATACAAGGATAACAATAAAAGAGCAGTAAGTACCAGTAAAAGTGGTGTCAGGAATGCTAAAATCCCAAGGGTTGAAGCTTGGAAAAATGACAAGGATTACAATAGGTTTTTTTTTTTTTTTGAGATGGAGTCTTGCTCTGTCGCCCAGGCTGGAGTACGATGGCATGATTTTGGCTCACTTTGACCTCTGCCTCCTGGGTGCAAGAATTCTCCTGCCTCACCCTCCCAAATAGCTGGGATTATAGGCACTTGCCACCATGCCCAGCTAATTTTTTTGTGTTTTTAGTAGAGACATGGTTTCTCCATGTTGGTCAGGCTGGTTTCGAACGTCTGACCTCAAGTGATCCACCTGCTTTGGCCTCCCAAAGTGTTACAGGTGGGAGCCATCGCACCTGGAGACAATAGATTTTTTAAAAGCCATGTTCAGAGAAAATAAAAGTTAACATCATGTTGACTATTCAGCAAAAAAATCTGATCTTTTCAACCCATATTTGTGTGTGTGTGTGTCATGCAGAATGTTCTTTGTGTCAAAAGGTGAAATAGACAGTGGTAAAGAGTATTGGGGACTTGGGCCAGGAGGTGGTATTACAAGAGGACTTTTGGCTTTTTTTTTTTTTTTTTTCTGTCAACTAATCTTGAGTGCAGTGGCTTGATCATAGCTTACTGAAGCCTCAACTTCCTGGTCTCAGGTGATCCTCACACCTCAGTCTCCTGAGTAGCTGGGACTACAGGTGTGTACCACCATGTTTAGGTAATTTTTAATTTTTTTGATAGAGACATGGTCTCACTATGTTTCCCAGGCTGGTCTGGAACTCCTGGCCTCAAGGATTCCTTCTGTCTCAACCTTCCAAATTGCTGGGATTACAGGTGTGAGCCACTGTACCTGGCTTGACTGCTGGCTTTTTGAAGTGGCTGTTACACTCAGGGCTGTAGAAGAACTTCCTTATGAGTATCCTAAGCTGATGCTCATAATTGACCAGGAATTATGAAAAAGGAAGAAATACTAGAAAACTAGAGATGGGAAAATGTACACATTTTTCAACAATCAAATGCAGGGGTAGGGCAGAAGGTGGAGCCCACAAAATCCATGCCAGTGATCTTGGTGTTGATTTCAACTAGGATTATGAAGTTAGTTCAGAAGTTAAGGTAGGGATCACTAGGATACAGTAAGAGTTCATGCCAAGTGAATCTTGCCTTCTTTTTGATAAGATCTCTGACTGTAGATGAGAAATATATGGTAATAATAGTCAACCTGGACTCCAGCAAGGCACAAGACAGTGTTCTTTCTGACAGTGGCTGACAATTTATATATTCTACAAACATCTATCAATCCCTTACTAAGTGTGAAGTGCAGAGGATTCAAAGATGAATGTGAGTGTTACTGAAGAACTCACAGGCTTGGTGGGAGATAACACATACATAAATAATCGTTATATAAAATAGAGGTTGGCAAACTATGACCCATGAACCAAATCTAGCCTGTCACTTGTTTTTGTAAGTAAAGTGTTATTGGAACATAACCATGTCCATTGATTGATATATTACATATGGGTACTCTCATGCTAAAATGAAAGAGTTGAATAGTTGCAACAGAGGCTACATGTTCTGCAAAGCCTAACTTACTTATTATCTGGCTCTTTCCTGCAAGTTTGCTGACCCCTGCAATAAAGCAAAAATTACTATTAGGAGTGTAATCAAAATGCTTTGGAAACATAGAGGAGAAATCAGTTAATTATAGCGATGGGGGTGCATTTGGGAAGATTTCAAGAGGTAGGACCAGTTGAGTTGTACCTTAATAAAATGATGGGTCAGGCACGGCGGCTTGCCCCTGTAATCCAAGCACTTTGGCAGGTGGCCGAGGCAGGTGGATCACCTGAGGTAGGGAGTTTGAGACCAGCCTGACCACATGGAGAAACTCCATCTCTACTAAAAATACAAAATTAGCCAGGCATGGTGGTGCATGCCTGTAATCCCAGCTATTCAGGAGGCTGAGGCAGGAGAATCACTTGAACCTGGGAGGCGAAGGTCGCGGTCAGCAGAGATTGGGCCAGTGCACTTTAGTCTGGGCAACAAGAATGAAACTGTCTTTAAAAAATAATATGATAGAAATTTTTAGTAAAGGAATATCATAATCCTCTCCTTTTCTTTTCTCCCTCTTCATATTACAGCCTCTTTATTGTTCCCCCCCTCTCTCTCATTTGATTAAAATTTTCTTTTCAGTATTTCGTAAACGTTTGACTATACTCCATGTTCCAAGTTAACCTGGTTATAGAGGTCAACAAAGGGCCAGTCTGTGAAGTGTAAGGACAAAGAAGTGGTATTGCTGTGGCGAAATAGGTGGCCAGCAATTCTTTATTTTAGTAGATATATGTCCCAAAAGGGGGCCAAAATGGTACTGTGGCAATGAACTGAGGATGGGGGGGATGTGGTGGTATTGTGTTGAAGAGTTTTACAGTGTACCTGTCTCTTCTCACATGAGGTAGGGAATCAGACAAGGTGTCCAGCCAAACATTATCAAAAAGCAAGTAGGGGACACCCATGTGTCAGATTTGTCCCTTATCTATGAGCAGCATGAAGAATTAAGATATTATTCTTCTTTTGCCAGAAATAGAAGTCTGGAGGCCCAGCAGATCTGCTGGGTGACAGAATAGGGCTGCAGAAGATCTTGGGAGGCTAGAAGGATGGTTTGGATTTAACAGGGAAGTTTAGTAAGGATGAGTGGAAGATCCCATTCTGAGTTTGGAAAACCAAGTGCATGACACAGATGAGGGATAGTGGGCCTCGTCACAAGGTTAGTCAGGAAGTCAGTGTGCTTGTCCTAAGCTTTGGCCTGTGTTTGTAGTAGAATAATAAAAGGAAGATAATAATTTTTCTTGACTTTGAAGACAGGGCACCTGGACTGAATATTCTAGTGTTACACCGTGAAAGGATTAGATAGAGTGGAAGTCACTCAGGGTGGGATCACCAAGAGGATGAAAAGACCGGAAGCCATTTTATATGTGAACTTGGGGAAGGAACTTAATTTAGACTGGAGATCAGAAGGCTCAGAGGCACACCACAGCTGTTTTCAAATATTTGTCTTATGGAAATAGTTTTGGACTTGTATTTGCTTCAGAAGAATTGGGGCCAATTAATGTTGGTGGGGGGTGGGGATAGATGTTTCTTACAACAGAGGATCTAGAGATTGAGTAGTCTCAGAAAGGTCTCAGTCTTGGCTAAGTAGTCACATGATGGTACTCAACCAAGTGAGGATGGAGGAGGAGCGAGGGCATAAAATGGCTATCAACCCTTCTATGTTTTGACCCTGTTAATTAGCAACAAGCTTGATACAATTATAGAAGTTGCACAGGGCTTAAAGAATCAAACCGCAGATCCAGTTTAGAAATTTCTTTCTTGTTTTTTCCTAATGTTTCTCAATATCTGTTGAATATATCTCTGGTTTTAAATCCCCAGTCTTGAGGTCATAGCCACTCTTCAAATCCATGAGCCACATGTTCTTGGCCATGGTTTTTCAGATCAGTGTGGCTCCAAAATCTTTTGAACTTTTATGTTGCAGAACCTATGGCTAGTTTAACTCAGTGAATTGTTTCATTAACTGTATTTTTATTCAGACAATTCTCATAATTCTAACTTAATTCCCTTTAGAGCTTACTTTCTATTTCCAACAGAAGCCAAATAGAAAGTTGACATGGCAATGGTGGCTCCCTGGTCCATATCTTCCCTGGGTACCATAGTTCCCAATCAGTGAGATAATTTTCTAATCTCTTTTAGCATCCGAGAGAGTTTCTCCTTCTCTTTTCCATCTTGCCAGGTAGTACTTGAAATTTGCAGATAATTT
The DNA here is from genome assembly GCA_004027715.1 of Plecturocebus donacophilus. NCBI lineage: Eukaryota > Metazoa > Chordata > Mammalia > Primates > Pitheciidae > Plecturocebus > Plecturocebus donacophilus. Next base: position 14,131 of record PVKP010018529.1, on the reverse strand, counting down.
AAGTATCATTGTTAAACGTACTCATTAACCACTTCACTGAAGTGAAAACCCATAAACTCGGTTCACAACACAAACAACTTTCTGTTACAGGGGCCATATCTCTTTGCTAGTAACAAATCCAAGCTTAACCAGTGTGTATATTTCCAAAATACATCCAAATAGAATTTAAAGGGTTATAGGAACAAAACAATAAAGAGGTTTTATCCCACTATGTTGTTTCTCCCAGATTATACTATTGCCTTTTTTTCCCCAGGGGCCCCCAGGGATTGAGCCCAAAGCAACAATCAATGAGGTGGTTTTCTGGATCTGGAAAAGAGAAGGTTTCAGTAGGGAGGTTTTGTTGTCCTTCAAATGCCACTTTGTTTTCTGTACCCATGTCTGGGTCTTATTTACAAACTCAAATGTTAACAAAATAAAAATCCATTGCCCATGTTCTTAAATCAAATAAACGAAAGCCACCAGAAAAATCCTAATGGCCCTATAGCTCTGGGAAAATAGAAGTTGTATGAGTTGAGGAAACCTAAAGATCAAAGCCTTTCTTCTCTTAGATCTAAATCCCCAGCAAGTCTGACAATAGCATATTCCACCAAGAAATAAAAATGCTATCTTCTTATGGTTGGAAACAAAAAAGAGACCCAGGTTGCTGAAAAGAGCTTTTCTCCCCCACCAAATGGGCATGCCACGTAGGTTAGTCTGCCCATTGTTTATGAGTACTGCTTTGTGCAAGGGCTGCCCTGGACTCTGTGAGATATGAAGGTGATTCATGGCAATCCAGGTTGTCCTGAAGCAGTTTTGGTCCTCCAGAACCTGGTGATAGTGAGAAGATGTTGGCAGTAGACCTTATCTCCGCGGGATAAGAGTAGGACAATGTAATTTGGTGACTTTGGAATTAATGGAATGGAACTGTCAGGATCATCACAGCATTGGCTTGAGCAACAAACTGAACTAGGCTTCCACTCAGCCTCACACGTGGTTTCTTCCAATGCACTAATTGTTCACTGTGATTCATATGTCGTTCTGACAAGATAGCAAATGGAAAATGCAGAAAGTAATTAAAATAAGTGTGTGTGGTTTTAATTATCATAATATACAGCCCTGAGCTGAATGTCATTATCAGGGAGAACCTGGAGAAGGTCTGCATTTGAGCATGGAGGACAAATAATTTCTTGGTTTGTCTTTTATAAAACAAATTTAACTCAGAGAAATGGACTGAAGAAAGAGAGGCTTCTGGCTTAAGCTGATAGTTCTTTTCCAAAATTTAAAAATGAGAATTCTTTGTCTTTGGTTATGATCAAATTTTCTAAGGCCTTATGAATATATATAAACTGACCAGTAGGGCTATAAATGAATTTATACATGGGTTACATATGACCATGTAAGTTTTTTGTCTCTTATTGAAACAGAATAACATTGGAATTATAGTTAGTCTTATAAATATTTCTTATAGCTATACATTTCTGAAATCATTTTCCAGAGATCAAATCATTGGGAAATCAAATATTTGCCTATTTTGAAAGTCTGAAAAGTACTGTATGACAAATAACATATTTATTATCATAATAAATATAGTAATGCTTATTGCATATGTTGTAGAGAACAGATAAAACTGAAAAGAGAAACTTTTTTTTTTTGCATTTCAATGAAGCTGAGCTAATCTCTATTGTGGTCTTAAAAAACAATGTGTATCTGTATATTAACATAACTAGTTTTATGCTCTATAATGTTTTCTATTATGATTTTTCTCACTTTCCAATTCAATGAAATGTCTATGAAGTTTTGTTTTTAATGACTGCATAATATTTTATTTTGTGTCTGTGCTATAACATTCAATCTATATGTAGACATTTGGGGCTATTGCCTACAACTTTGGTGCATAAACATTTGACTGCAACCTTAATGGTTTTCTTTAGATGTAGTCCATAAAGTTGAATTTCTGGTTTAAAAGGTATAATGCCATCTTTAAAGGTTGCTCTGGTACAAAGAGACAAATGTTGAACAGTTGAATTCAAGAAGATCTATTTTTTCAAGTCAGGAAATTATTTTTGGACTGATTCCTCTACTATAATTTGGTCTTCATGATGCCAGAGTTATTCAGACTATAGAACCATGTAGACTTGGATTCAGATCCTAGCTCTGCTACTTGTTAGCTACTTGATGTTGGTCAAATAACTCAACTCCCCTATCTAATGTTCTCATCTATAAAATGGGAGCAAGAGGCCAGGTGTGGTGACTCATGCCTGTAATCCTGGCAATTTGGAAGGCTGAGGCAGGTATATTGCTTGAGTCCAAGAATTGGAGACCAGCCTGCTTATCATGGTGAAACCCTATCTCTACAAAACAGCAACAACAACAACAACAACAAAAAACCCATAAAATTAGCTGGGCATGGTGACACATGCGTGCAGTCTCAGCTACTTGGTAGGCTGAGGTGGGAGAATTGCTTGAGCCAGTGAGGCAAAGGTTTGCAGTGAGCTGAGATGGCGCCACTTCAGTCCAGCCTGGGGACAGAGCAAAACCCTGTCTCAATAAAGTCAAATAAAATGGGAGAAGTAATAGGTTTTCTGTGAGGGTTCAGTGTCTGAGTCTTGCTAGGAGCTCACAGAATACTTGTTTGTTTTTTAAGGAGTATGCAAACTGATGGTGATATGGAGGTCAGTTGGATGATGAGAACACAGAAATGCAGAATCATACTTGGAGACATTTGCTTCACTCTTTTAAAAATTTATTCTAATATAAAAATTCACAATGTTCAGGGATTGATATAGTTGGATGTTTGTCCTTTCCAAATCTCCTATTGAAATATGATCCCCAATGTTGGAGGTGGGGCCTGGTGGGAGGTGTTTGGTTGATGGGGATGAATCCCTCATGAATTTCCTGGTGCTGTCCTCATGGTAATGAGTGAGTTTTTATGAAATATGGTTGTTTAAAAAGAACCTGCCACCTCTGCCTCTCTTGCTCCTAATTTGCCATGTCATGTGCCTGATCTTTCTTTGCCTTCAACAATGATTGTAAACTTCCTGAGGCACTCACCAAGAACAGATGCTGGCACCATGCTTCCTGTACAGCCTGAATAACTATGAGCCAATTAAACCTCTTTTCTTTATAACTTACCCAGTCTCAGGTATTTCATTGCAATGCAAATGTACTAAAATGAAAAATTGGTAGGAGGAGTGAGGTATTGCTATAAAGACACCTGAAGATGTGGAAGAAGCTTTGAAACTGAATATTGGGCAGAGGTTGGAAGAGTTTGGAGGGCTCAGAAGAAGAAAGGAAGATAAAGGAGAGTTTGGAACTTCATAGAGACTTGTTAAGTGGTTGTAACCAAAATGTTGATATAAATATGGACAATGAAAGGCCAGACTGACAAGGCCTCAGATGGAAATGGGGAAGTTATTGGGAACTGGAATAAATTTCACTTTTATTATGCCCTAGCAAAGAACTTGACTGCATTGTGTCCATGTCCCAAGAATCTGTGGAAGTTTGAACTTAAGAGTGATGACTTCGGATATCTAGTGGAAGAAATTTCTCAGCAGCAAAACATTCACGATGTGGTCTGGCTGCTTCTAACAGCCTAGATCAGATATAGGAGGAAATAAATGATGTAAACTTGAAACTTATATTTAAAAGGAAAGCAGAGCATTAAAATTTAGAAAATTTGCAGCCTAGCCCTGTGGTAGAGAAGGAAAGAGCATTTTCAGGAGAGAAATTCAAGCAGGCTGTGGAGCAACCACTTGCTAGAGAGATTTGCATGACTAAAGAGAAGCCAAGTGCTAATATCCAAGATAATAGGAAAAAGACCTTGAAAGCATTTCAGAAATCTTTGAGGTAGTTCCTCCCATCATATGCCCACAGGCCTAGGAAGAAAGAATGGTTTCTGGGGTCAAGCCCAGGGCCCCATTGCCCTGCTCATCCTTGGAACACTGGTCCCCATACTGGCTGCTTCACCTCTAGCTGCAGCTCAGAGGGCTGCAGGTATAGCTTGGGCTACCACTCTGGAGGCTGCAAGCTTAAACCTTGGCAGCTTTAATGTGGTGGTAAGCCTGCAAGCACACAGACTGCAAGAATAAAGGAGGCTTGGCAGCTTCTTCCTAGATTTCAGAGGATATAGGGAAAAGCTTGAGTGCTCAGGTAGAAGCCTGCCACAGGGGTGGAGCCCCCACAGAGAGCCTCTACTGGGACAGTGCCAAGGGAGAAGTGTGGAGTCGAAGCCCCAATATAGAATCCCCATGGGAGGTACTGCTTAGTGAAGCTGTGGAAAGGGGGCCGCCACTCTCTAGACCCCAGAATGGTAGAACCAGTGGCAGCTAACACCCTGGGCCTGTAAAAGTCACAGGCACTCAACACCTATCTGTGAAAGCAGCCATGAAGGCAGAGCTTCCCAGGGCCTTGGGAGCTGGCCTCTTGCACTTGTGTGCCCAGAATGCAGCACATGAAGTCAGGGATTGTGTTGGAGCTTTAAGACTTAAATGTCTGCCCTTCTGGGTTTTATACTGGTGTGGGCCTGCTGCCCCTTTCTTTGGACTGATTCCTCCTGTTTGGAATGGGAATGTTTACCAAATGTTTGTACCCTCATTGTATCTTGAAAGTAAATAAACTTGTTTTTAATTTTATAGGCTCAGAGGTAGAGGGAACATGCCTTGAGTCTCAAATAAGACTTTGGACCTTTGAATTAATTCTGGACCTAGTTAAGATTTTGAGGGACTGTTGGGAAAGGATTATGTTATTTTGTAATATGAGAAGGACATGAGATTTGAGGAGCCAGTGGTTGAATGATATAGTTTGGATGTTTTTCCCCTCCAGATTTTATATGGAAATGTGATCACCAATGTTGGTGATGGGGTCTGGTGGGAGGTGTTTGGGTCATGTGGGCAGATCCCTCATAAATAGCTTGTGCAGTCCTCATGGTAATGAGCAAGTTCTTGCTCTGTGTTCGTAGCAGATCTGGTTGTTAAAAAGAGGCTGGCACCACTCTTCTCTCTCTTGTTCCAACTCTTGCCATGTGATTTACCTTCTGCCACAACTGTAAGCCTCTTGAGGCCCTAACTAGCAGCAGTTGCTGCTTCCTGTACAGTCTGAAAAACTATGAGCCAATGAAACCACTTTTCTTGATAAATTACCCAGTCTGAGGTATTCCTTTATAGTGACACAAACAGACTTAACACAGGGATAAAAGCCATATGTTATTCAGTTATTTGACAAGAATACCAAAGAATTAAATAATTAAAACAGTGTACTCACTGGCACACTCACCAGTTTACCACATGGCGGCTGGTTTCTTTTAGGGGACAATTGGGTTTCTGCAAGCCATGAGAAGCAAAATTGTATGAGAAGCTAACCAGAATCCCATCCTTTGGGCTTTGAGGCTACTTTAGTGACAAGCCTTCCTTTAATGAATTAAAATATAAAATTATAACAATTGTGGAAATGCATTAACAGAAATAAAAGTGCTAATTCTGACTTCTGAGTAATCTCATACTTTCATAGGAGACACTCAGTGTTTGGAGGTTAGAAGTTACAAGCTTATTAACTATCTTGAAGATTGACTGAGAAAGTCTTACAAATCTGCTTAAAATGCATAAAGAGTAAGTAAAATGCATAATATTACAGATATTTTTTTCTGTTAATTCTGTAATCTAGGCATTGAAACACTTTTTGTTTTCTTTCCCTAATTAAGCTTCATAAATTGACTGTGTAAGCAAAGGCCAAAGCCACTTGAAGAAAAAAAGGGCTTGGTTGTTAAAGATTAAAAAAGAAGTGTGGGTGCTTGATCATCATTGTGGACAGGAGGCAGAACTAGATGGCAACTCCAGACAGTGCAGCATGCAGAAACTCACATTATGAATTTTAGCTTCAGATGGATGGCAAGAACAAACCATCAATCCTGAGAGGATGCACAGACCCTCTGAAGGAAGCAGATGGCTCTTGCAGGACCTGGGAAACATCCCAACTACTGTGAGTGCCCCAACTGCGGAAGTGGGAAAGGGAGACCCTCTCTCCTGAACACACATCCTCACTGGAAAAGCTTAAGGTCTGTTTGCTGGAGAAGTTTCTGACTTTACCTGGAGCTGAGTCAGTTTAGAGAGCTGAGTGAAATACAGGGGTAGAGGAAGCAGCAGAAAGGCCCTGGGAGCTCACTGGGAGCTCACTGGGTTCCTGCCTGGCACCACAGGGATCCATCTGGAGGGTGACCAGAGAAGCAGGGGGTAAAACTCCACAGGGAGAAGGAAATTTCTAGCTGAACTCTGTAACAATTTGAATGGGGTGAAAAGCCTCCTGGCCAGAACTTGGGGGAGGGTACAAATCTGGTGTGCAGACTCCACAGGTGAGGACAGAACCAAGCTCTTTTCTTTCACAGCTGGGAGGTGGGTAGGTTGGGGCAAGTTTTCAAGCCCATCACACACTCTGCTTGGAAACAGACTCAAGACTGTTGGTGAGGGGCACGGTGGGAGTGAGACTAGCCTTCAGTTTATGTGGCAGTTGGGTGAGGCTTATGACTGCCAGCTTTCCCCCACTTCCCTGACAATCTGCATGACTCAGCAGAGGTAGCCATAATCCTCCTAGGTACACAGCTCCAGATCTGGGAATCTCATCCCCATCCTTGACAGCAGCCACAGCAAGACCCACCCAAGGAGAGTCTAAGTTCAGACACGCCTAGCCCTGTCTCCACCTGATGGTCTTTCCCTGTCTACCCTGCTAGCAGAACACAAAAGGCATATAATCTTGGTTGCTCCAGAGCCTGGCTCACTGCCAGTTCCTCTCCATACTACTACAGCTGATGCTTTCTGGAAAGCAGGAGGCCAACCAGCGCATGACAGTACTTAGCTTTGGTGGTTTAATATTCTATTTTTGTGCTGGTTGGCCTCCTGCAAATCCTGGAAACATATCAAAACAGAACCTCTTTAAAGCATAAATCACACAGGACCTATATAACAAAAATACATGTTAAAAAGCAAAAACAAAAAAACCAAAGTACACAGGCAACAAAGAACATGATAACTGCAATGGTACCTCACATCTCAATACTAACATTGAATGTAAATGCTCTAAATGCTCCACTTAAAAGATACAGAACTGCAGGATGGATAAGAACTCACCAACAGACTATCTGCTGTCTTCAGGAGAGTCACCTAACACATAAGGACTCACTTAAATTTAGGAAAGAGGTGGAAAAGGCATTTCATGCAAATGGACACCAAAAGCAAGCAGGGGTAGCTATTCTTATATCAGACAAAACAAATTTTAAAACATCAGCAATTAAAAGAGAAAAAGAGGGACATTATATATGGTAGAAGACCTTGTCCAACAGGAAAATATCACAGTCCTACACATACATGTGCCTAACACCAGAGCTCCAAAATTTATAAAACAATTACTAGTAGACCTAAGAAATGAGATAGACAGCAACACAATAATAGTGGGAGACTTCAGTGCTTTACTGATAGCACTAGACAGGTCATCAAGACCAAAAGTCAACAAAGAAACAGTGGATTTAGGCCAGGCACAGTGGCTCACAGCTGTAATCCCAGGGCTTTGGGTGGCTGAGGTGGGCAGATCACTTAAGGTCTGGAGTTCGAGACTAGCCTGGCCAACATGGTGAAACGTCATCTCTACTAAAAACACAAAAATTAGCTGGGCATGGTGGTAGCTGCCTGTAATCCCAGCTAGTCAGAAGGCTGAGGCAGGAGAATTGCTTGAACCTAAGAGGTGGAGGTTGCAGCGAGCTGAGATCATGCCACTGCACTCCAGCCTGGGCAACAAAGCAAGAGTCTGTCTAAAAAAAAAAAAAAAAAAAAAAAAAAAAAAAAGGAAACAATGGATTTAAACTATACCTTGAAACAAATGGAATGGACTTAACAGATATATACAAAACATTTCATCCAACAAGTGCAGAATACATATTCTATTCAACAGCACATAGAACTTTTTACAAGAGAGACCACATGATAGCCCATAAAACGAGCCTCAATAAACTTAAGAAAACTGAAATTATATCAAGCACTCTCTCAGACCACAGTGGAATAAAACTGGAAATCACTTCCTAAAGGAGCCTTCTTAACTTTGCAAATACATGGAAATTAAATAACCTGCTCCTGAATGAGCATTGGGTCAAAAACAAAATCAAGATAGAAATTAAAATCAAAATCAAGATAGAAATTAAAAACTTCTTCAAAGTTTTTAATTTAAAACTTGCATTTCTCTAATGACTAGTGATGATGAGCTATTTCTTCATATGTTTCTTGGCCACATAAATGTCTTCTTTTGAGAAATCTCTGTTCATATCCTTCACCCACTTTTTGATGGGGTTGTTTATCTGTAAATTTAAGTTCCTTATAGATTCTGGATATTAGCCCTTTGTCAGATGGATAGATTATAAGAATTTTCTCCCATTCTGTAGGTTGCCTGTTCACGCTGATGATAGTTTATTTTGCTGTGATGAGCTCTTCAGTTTAATAAGATTCCATTTGCTAATTTTGCCTTTTGTTGCATTCGCTTTTGTTGTTTTAGTCATGAAGTCTTTGCCCATGCCAATGCCCTGCATTGTATTGTCTAGGTTTTCTTCTAGGGTTTTTATGGTTTTAAGTCTTATGTTTAAATCTATTATCCATCTGGAGTTAATTTTCATATAAGGTGTAAGTAAGGGGTCCAGTTTCAGTTTTCTGCATATGGCTAACCAATTTTCCCAACGCCATTTATTAAATAGGGAACCCTTTCCCCATTGCTTGTTTTTGTCAGGTTTGTCAAAGATCAGATGGTTGTAGATATGGGGCTTTATTTCTGAGGCTTCTGTTCTGTTCCATTGGTCTATATAGCTTTTTTGGTACCAGTACCATGCTGTTTTTGTTACTGTAGCCTTGTAGTATAGTTTGAGGTTAGGTAGCATGATGCTTCCAGCTTTGTTCTTTTTGGATTGTCTTGGCTATACGGAGTCTTTTTTGGTTTTGTATGAAATTTAAAGTAGTTTTTTCAAATTCTGTGAAGAAAGTCAATGGTAGCTTGATGGGGATAGCATTGAATCTGTAAATTACTTTGGGCAGTATGGCTATTTTCATGATATTGATTCTTCCTAACCATGAGCATGGAATGTTTTTCCATTTGTTTGTGTCCTCTCTTATTTCCTTGAGTAGTGGTTTGTAGTTCTCCTTGAAGAGGTCCTTCACATCCCTTTTAAGCTGTATTACTAGGTATTTTATTCTTTTTGTAGCAATTGTGAATGGGAGTTCACTCATCATTTGGCTCTCTGTCTACTATTGGTGTATAGGAATGATTGTGATTTTTGCACATTGATTTTGTATTCTGAGACTTTGTTGAAGTTGCTTATCAGCTTTAGGAGATTTTGGACTGAGATGATGGGGTTTTCTAAATATACAATCATGTCATCTTCAAACAGAGACAATTTGACTTCCTATTTGAATAGCCTTTATTTATTTTTCTTACCTAATTGTCCTGGGCAGAACTTCCAATACTATGTTTAATAGAAGTGGTGAGAGAGGGCATCCTCATCTTGTGCTCATTTTCAAAGGCAATGCTTTTAGTTTTTGTCCATTCAGTATGATATTGGCTGTGGTTTTGTCATAAATAGCTCTTATTATTTCGAGATACATTCCATCAACACCTAGTTTATTGAAAGTTTTTAGCTTGAAGGGGTGTTGAATTTTATTGAAGGCCTTTTCTGCATATATTGAGATAATCGTGTGTTTTTTGTCTTTGGTTCTGTTTATGTGATGGATTACATTTATTGATTTGGGTATGTTGAACCAGCCTTGCATCCCAGGGAATGAAACCAACTTGATCATGCTGGATAAGCTTTTTGATGTGCTGCTGGATTTTGTTTGCCAGTATTTTGCTTAGGATTTTTTCATTGATGTTCATCAGGGAATATCCAGTGTGGCCTGAAATTTTATTTTTTGCTGTGTCTCTGCCAGGTTTGGTATCAGGATGGTGGTGGCCTCATAAAATGAGTTAGGGAGGAGTCCCTCTTTTTCTAAACCACAATGAGATACCATCTCATGCCCATTAGAATGGCCATCATTAAAACTCTCAGCAAAATCAGCATACAAGGGATACACCTTAATGTAATAAAAGCCATCTATGACAAACCCACATCCAACATAATGCCAAATGGGGAAATGTTAAAAGCATTTCCTCTGAGAACTGAAGCAAGACAAGGATGCCCACTCTCACCACTCCTCTTCAATACAGTACTAGACGTCCTAGCCAGAGCAATCAGACAGCAGAAAGAAATGAAGGGCATCCACATCAGTAAAGTGGAAGTTAGACTGTCACTGTTTGCTGATGATATGATCATTTATCTTGAAATCCTGAAGGACTACTTCAGAAAGCTCCTAGAACTGATAAAAGGATTCAGCAAAGTTTCCAGATACAAGATAAATGTACAAAAATCAGCAGCTCTTCTATACACCAACAGCCACCAAGCGAAGAATCAAATCAAGAACTCAACACCTTTTATAATACCTGCAAAAAATAAAATAAAATACTTAGAAATATACTTAACCAAGGAGTTGAAAGGCTTCTACAAGGAAAATTACAAAACGCTGATGAAAGTTGCAATCTATCCACCTGACAAAGGCCTAATATCCAGAATCAACAAGGAACTTAAACAAATTTACAAGAAAAAACAAACAACTCCATCAAAAAGTGGGCAAAGGATATGAACAGACACTTCTCAATAGAAGACATTTATGTAGCCAACAAACATATGAAAAAAAGCTCATCATCACTGGTCATTAGAAAAATGCAAATCAAAACCACTTGAGATACCATCTCACACCAGTTAGAATTGCAATCATTAAAAAGTCTGGAAACAACAGATGCTGGCGAGGATATGGAGAGACAGGAATGCTTTTACACTGTTGGTGGGAGTATAAATTATTTCAACCATTGTGGAAGACAGTGTGGCAATTCCTTAAGGATCTAGAAATAGAAATACCATTTGACCCAGCAATCCCATTACTGTGTATTTACCCAAAGGATTATAAATCATTCTACTATAAAGACACATACACATGTATGTTTATTGCAGTGCTCTTTACAATAGAAAAGACTTGGAACCAACCCATCACACAATGGGGCCTGTCGGGGTGGGGGGCAGAGCAAGGGGAGGGAGAGCATTAGGACAAATACCTAATTCATGTGGGACTTACAACCTAGATGACGGGTTGATAGCTGCAGCAAACCACCATGGCATATGTATACCTATATAACAAACCTGCATGTTCAGCACATGTATCCCAGAACTTAAATAAAGTTAAAAAAAAAAAAGAAATTATAGATGACACAAACAAATGGAAACACATCCCATGCTCATAGATGGCTACAATCAATATTGTGAAAACTACCATACTGCCAAAAGCAATCTACAAGTTCAATGCAATCCCCATAAGAATACCACCACCATTCTTTACAAAATTAGAAAAAACAATTCTAAAGTTTACATGGAACCAAAAAAGAGCCTGTATAGCCAAAGCAAGACTAAGCAAAAAGAAGAAATTATGGAGGCATCACATTGCCTGATTTCAAACTATACTATAAGGCCATAGTCACCAAAACAGTGTGGTACTGATATAAAAATAGTTACATAGACCAATGAAACAGTACGGAGAACCCAGAAATAAACCCAAATACTTCCAGCCAACTGATCATTGAGAAAGCCAACAAAAACATAAAGTGGGGAAAGAACACCCTTTCAACAAATGCTGCTGGGTAATTGGCTAGCCACATGTAGGAGAATGAAACTGGAACCTCATCTCTCACCTTAAACAAAAATCAACCTAAGGTGCATTAAGGACTTAAATCTAAGACCTGAAACTATAAAAATCCTAGAAGATAACATTGGAAAAACCCTTCTAGACACAGCCTAGGCAAGGATTTCATAACTGAGAACCCAAAAGCAAATGTGATCAAAACAAAGATAAATACCTGGGACCTAGTTAAACTAAAAAGCTTTTCCACAGCAAAAGGAACAGTCAGCAGAGCAGACAGACAAACCACAGAGTAAGAGAAAATCTTCACATCTGACAGAGAACTAATATCCAGAACCTACAATAAACTCAAACAAATCAGTAAGAAAAAAGGAAACAATCCCATCAAAAGTGGGCTAAGGACATGAATAGACAATTCTCAAAAAAAGATATATTAAATGGCCAACAAACATATGAAAAAATGCTCAGCATCAGGGAAAATGCTCAACATAATGATCAGGGAAATGTAGATCAAAGCCACAATGCAATACCAGCTTACTCCTGTAAAAATGACCATAATAAAATAATAATAATAAAAAAACAGTAGATGTTGGCATTGATGTAGTGAACGGGGAACACTTCTTCACTGCTGGTGGGAATGTAAACTAGTACAGCCACTATGGAAAACAGTGTGGAGATTCCTTAAAGAACTAAAAGTGGAACTACCATTTGATCCTGCAATCCCACTACTGGGTACCTACCCAAAGGGAAAGAAGTAATTATTTGAAAATGATACTTGCACATGCATGTTTATAGTGACACAATTCACAATAGCAAATTCATGGAACCAACCTAAATGTCCATCAATCAACGAGTGGATAAAGAAACTGTGATGAATGTATATATTAACAAAGGAGTTGAAAAGCTTCTACAAGGAAAACTACAAAGTGCTGCTGAAAGTTGCAATCTATCTATCTGACAAAGATCTAATATCCAGGATCTATAAGGAACTTAAACAAATTTACAAGAAAATAAACAATCCCATCAAAAAGTGGGCAAAGAATATGAATCGATACTTCTTAAAATAAGACATTTATGTGGCCAAAAAACATGAAAAAAAGCTCATCATATATGTGATATGTGATATATATGTGATATGATATATATATGTGATATAGATATATAGATATGTATACTGACATATAGATATGATACTGACATATCGATATGTATCATATATATATATATATATATATATATATATATATAATGGAATACTATACAGCCATAAAAAGAAATAAATTAATAGCCTTTTTAGTGAAATGGATGAGACTGGAGACTATTATTCTAAGTGAAGTAACTCAGGAATGGAAAACCAAATGTCGTATATTCTCACTGATATGTGGGAGCTAAGCTATGAGGACACAAAGGTGTAAGAATGATACAATGGACTTTGGGGACTTTGGGGGAAAAGAGAGAGGGGGGCAGTGGTTAAATGACTACAACTATGGTGCAGTATATACTGCTCAGGTGATGGGTGCACCAAAATCTCACAAATCACCACTAAAGAACTTACTCATGTAACCAAATACTATTTGTATCCCAATAATTAATGGGAAAAATATGAAAAAAGATAAAAAAGTGTATTATTTTTACACTTAAGAATGAGGAATAACTAGGGATGAGAAAAGACTACAGTTCCTTAGTTCTCAATGTATAGCTTTCCCAATCACTTCACAGTGGATTGTTTTTTAAAAGATAGTTTAAATTAAATGTAATAAATACTAAATTCTGCTTGCCCCAGAGCTGAGATACAGACCTCATTGGAGAGGGCATGGTCATGGCTAACTGGATGGTGAAGTCACTGAGGTGCTATACTGGCAGAATTTGTTGAAAATCAGCCCTCTGGGGCCAGGGGAAGCATCCACAAGAAGTGCCACACCTGGGAACATGCCCTGAAGCTTCCCAGGAGGGACCTAGGACAAGTAGTTCACTTGCCACTGGCACAGCACTGTGAAGTTGCCTTAGGGATGCTGGAGGAAGCTGCTGACCACTGGGTACTTCTGGATGCTGCACACTGAGGGAGCTGGGTGCAGGAGAAGCCACCTGCATTGTAGGGACAGGTTGCTAGTGAAGCCATGTGTGCTGCAGGACTCTCAAGCGAGGAGCACACCAGAATCAGGAAAGGAAATCCCTTTTTCCTCCAGTGCACCTCCCACACCATCAAGTGATAAAGATTGTCATGCCCACTGGCAATGGATAAATACTGCTCAGTATCACAGAGAAAGCAATAAAGGGTGGATCTGGAGCTCAGGCACAATACGTTGGTAATTGCTACAGTTTCTCTGGCTACTCAGTTTCCATACATACTCTTCCACATACGTTTGAACTTCTGCGCAACAACGAAACAACTCTATATTTCTCCCAAACAA
>PVKP010018528.1:0-38188 GCA_004027715.1 Plecturocebus donacophilus | reverse complement strand
AACTCGTGGGGCTCCTCTGCCTGGGAATCTCCTGGTCTGTGGGCAATAAAAATCCATCTGGAAATGTGACGTCCACTCACCCTCTGTGTTTTCACTGAGAGCTGCAATCCTGAGCTGCTCCTAATCGACCATCTTGGATCTTCCCTCTGTTTCCTGACTTTTTAATGATCGTCATTCCAACTGGCATAAGATGGTATCTCAATGAGGTTTTAATTTGCATTTCTCTAGTGACCAGTGATGGAGAGCTTTTTCTCATATGTTTATTGGCCACATAGTGTCTTCTTTTGAAAAGTATCTGTTCATATGCTTTGCCTACTTTTTGATGGGATCATTTTTTACTTGTAAATTTGTTTAAGTTCCTTTTTTTCTAAAGTAAACATTCTGTAGGTTGTCTGCTCACTCTGGTGATAGTTTCTTTTGCTGTGCAGAAGCTCTTTAGTTTAATTAGATTTTATTTGTTAATTTTGACTTTTGTTGCAATTGCTTTTGGTGTTTTAGTCATGAAGTCTTTGCCCATGCCTATATAGTAAATGATATTGCCTAGATTTTCTTCTAGGGTTTTTATGGTTTTAGGTCTCATGCTTAAATCTTTAATCCATCTTGAGTTAATTTTTGTATAAAGTGTAAGGAATGGGTCAAGTTTCAGTTTTGTGCCTATGGGTAGCTAGTATTCCCAATGCTGTTTGTTAAATAGAATTTTTTTTTCCCCATTGCTTCTTTCTGTTAGGTTTGCTGAAGATCAGATGGTGGTAGATATGTTATATCATTCCTGAGGCCTCTGATCTGTTCCCTTGGTTTATATATCTTTTGTGGTATCAGTACCATGCTGTTTTGCTTATTGTAGCCTTGTACTATAGTTTGAAGTCAGATAGAGTGATGCCTCCAGACTTGCTCTTTTTGCTTAGGATTGTCTTGGCTATACAGGCTCTTTTTTTGGTTGCCTATAAAATTTAAAATAGTATTTTTTTAAATTCTGCAAAGAAAGTAAATGGTGGCTTGATGGGAATAGCATTGAATCTACAAATCACTTTGGGCTGTGTAACCATTTTCACAATATTGATTCTTTATATCCATGAGCACAGAATGACTTTCCATTTGTTTGTGCCCTTTCTTATTTCATTCAACAGTGGTTTGTAGTTCTCCTTGAACTGGTCCTTCACAACCCTTATAAGTTGTATTTCTAGGTATTTTATTCCCTTCATAGTAATTGTGAATGAGAGTTCACTCATGATTTGGCTCTCTATTATTGGTGTATAGGAATGCTTGTGATATTTGCACATTGATTTTGTGTTGTGAGACTTTACTGAAGTTGCTTATCAACTTAAGGAGTTTTGGGGCTGAGACAATGAGGTTTTCTAAATATACAATAGTGTCATCTGCAAATAGAGACAATTTGACTTCCTCTTTTCCTATTTGAATACCCTTTACTTCTTTCTCTTGCCTAATTGCCCTGGCCAGAACTTCCAATACTGTTGAACAGGAGTGGTTAGAGAAGGCATCCTTGTCTTGTGCCAGTTTTCAAAGGGAATGCTTCCAGTTTTTGCCCATTTAGTATTATATTGGCTGTGGGTTTGTAATAAATATCTCTTATTATTTTGAGATATGTTCCATTAATACATAGTTTATTGAGTGTTTTTAGCATGAAGAGGTGTTGAATTTTATCAAAAGCCATTTCTGCATCTACTGAGATAATCATGTGGATTTTGTCATTGGTTCTGTTTATGTGGTGGATTACATTTATTGATTTGCATATGTTGAACCAGCCTTCTATCCTAGGGATGAGGCCAACTTGACAGTAGTGGATAAACTTTTTAATGTGCTGCTGGATTTTGTTTGGCAGTGTTTTATTGAGGATTTTCACATTGATGTTCATCAGGGATATTGGCCCCAAATTTTCTTTTTTTGTTGTGTCTCTGCCAGACTTTGGTATCAGGATGATGCTGGCCTCATAAAATGAGTTAGGGAGGATTCCCTCTTTTTCTGTTGCTTGGAATAGTTTTAGAGGAATGGTACTAGCTCCTCTTTGTACCTCTGGTAAAATTTGGCTGTGAATCCATCTGGTCCAGGGATTTTTTGATTAGTAGGCTATTCATTGTTGCCTCAATTACAGAACTTGTTATTGGTCTATTCAGGGATTTGCCTTCTTTCTGGTTTAGTCTTGGGAGGGTGTATGTGTTTAGGAATTTATCAATTTCTTTTAGATTTTCTAGTTTATTTGTATAGAGGTGTTTATAGTAATCTCTGACAGTAGCTTCAGTTTCTGTGGGATCAGTGGTGGTATCCCTTGTATCATTTTTTATTGTGATTTTTGGTTTCTCCTCTCTCTTTTCTCTATCAGTCTGGTTAGCAGTTTATCTATTTTGTTAATATTTTCAAAAAACCAGCTCCTGGATTTATTTATTTTTTGAAGGGTTTTTTGTGTCTCTGTCTCCTTCACTTTTGCTCTGATCTTAGTTATTTCTTGTCTCCTGCCAAGCTTTGAATTTGTTTGCTCTTGCTTCTCTAGTTCTTTTAATTATGATGTTAGGGTGTCAATTTTAGATCTTGCCCATTTTCTCATGTGGGCATTTAGTGCTATAAATTTTTCTGTAATCAATGCTTTAGCTCTGTCTCAGAGATACATTGTGTCTTTGTTCTCATTAGTTTTAAACAACTTCTTTATTTCTGCCTTAATTTTGTTATTTGCCCAGTAGTCATTCCAGAGCAGGTTGTTCAGTTACATGTGGTTGTGCAGTTTTGAGTGAATTTCTTAATCCTGAGTTCTAACTTGATTGCACTGTGGTCTGAGAAATTGTTTGAAATTGTTTCCATTCTTTTGCATGTGCTGAGGAGTGCTTTACTTCCAAGTATGTGGTTAATTTTAGAAAAAGTGTGATGTGGTGCTAAGAAGAATGTAAATTCTGTTGATTTGGGGTGAAGTGTTCTGTAGATGTCTGTTAGGTTCACTTGGTCAAGAGCTGAGTTCAAGTCCTGAATATCCTTATTAACTTTCTGTCTCATTGATCTGTCTAATATTGACAATGATGTGTTAAAGTCTCCCACTATTATTATGTGGGAGTCTAAGTCTCTTTGTAGATCTCTAAGAATTTGCTTTACGAATCTGGGTGCTCCTGTATTGGGTGCATATGTTTTTAGGATAGTTAGCTCTTCTTGTTGCATTGATCCTTTACCATGATGTAATGTACTTCTTTGTCTTTTTTGATCTTTGTTGGTTTAAAGTCTGTTTTTATCAGAGACTAGGATTACAACACCTGCTTTTTTTCCTTTTCATTTGCTTGATAAATATTCCTCCATCCTTTTATTTTGAGCCTATGTGCATGTTTGCACATAAGATGGGTCTCCTGAACACACCACACAGATGAGTCTTAACTCTTTATCCTATTTACTAGTCTGTGCCTTTTAATTGGGGCATTTAACCTGTTTGCATTTAAGGTTAATATTGTTATTTGTGAATTTGACTCTGTCATTATGATGCTAGTTGGTTATTTTGCCTGTTAATGCAGTTTCCTCATAATGTCAATGGTCTTTATATTTTAGTATGATTTTTAAGTGGCTGGTACTAATTTTTTCTTTCCATATTTAGTGCTTCTTTCAGGAGCTCTAGTAAATCAGGCTAGTGGTGACAAAATCCCTCAGCATTTGCTTGTTTGTGAAGGATTTTATTTCTCTTTCACTTGTGAATCTTAGTTTGGCTGGCTATGAAATTCTGGGTTGAAAGTTCTTTTCTTTAAGGATGTTGAATATTGGCCCCTACTCTCCACTGGCTTGTCGTGTTTCTTCAGAGAGATCTGCTGTTAATCTGATAGGCTTCACTTTGTGGGTAACCTGACCTTTCTCTCTGGTGGCCCTTAACATTTTTTCTTCATTTCCACCTTGATGAATCGCACTATCTTGTGTCTTCTTCTCTTCTTCTTAAAGGAGAAGTCACTCTTCTAGAGGAGTATCTTTGTGGCGTTCTCTGTACTTTCTAAATCTGAGTGTTGACTGTTCTCCTGGATAAGTTTTGTAACTTGGTTCCATTCTCCCCATGACTTTCAGGTACACCAATCAAACATAGGTTTGGTCTTTTCACATAGTCTCATATTTCTTGGAACCTTTGTTTGTTCCTTTATATTCTTTTCTCTTTAATCTTGTCTTCACGCTATATTTTATTAAGTTGATCTTAAATCTCTAATATCCTTTTTTCTGCTTGATTGATACAGCTATTGATACTTGTGTAGGATTCACAAAGTTCTCATGCTGTGTTTTTTCAGCTCAATCAGATTATTTATGTTATTCTCTAAACTGACTATTCTAGTTAGGAGTTCCTATAACCTTTTATCAAGATCCTTAGCTTCCTTGCATTGGGTTAGAACATGCTCCTTTAGCTCAGAGTTTGTTATTACCCACCTTCTGAAACCTACTTCTGTCAATTCATTAAACTCATTCTCCGTCCAATTTTGTTCCCTTGCTGGTGAGGAGTTGTGATCCTTTGGAGGAGAAGAGGCTTTCTGGGTTTTGGCAATTTCAGCCTTTTTGTGCTGGTATTTCCTCATCTTCATGCATTTATCTGCCTTTGGTCTTTGATATTGGTGACCTTCAGATAGGGTTTTTTTTTGTAGATATCCTTTTGGTTGATGTTGTTGCTATTACTTTCTGTTTATTAATTTTCCTTCTAACAGAACCCTCTGCTGCAGGTCTGCTGGAGCTTGCTGGAGGTCTATTCCAAACCCTGTTTACCTGGGTATCACCAGCAGAGGCTGTAGAATAGCAAAGATTGCTGCCTGCTCTTTCCTCTGGAAGCTTTGTCCCACAGGGGCACCTGCCAGATGACACCTGGAGCTCTCCTGTATGAGGTGTTTGTTGACCCTGCTAGGAGATGTCTCCCAGTCAGGAGGCACGGGTGTCAGGGACCCACTTGAGGAGGCAGTCTGTTCCTCAGCAGAGCTTGAGCACTGTGCTTGGAGATCCACTGCTCTCTTCAGAACTAGCAGGAAGGCAGGTTTAAGTTTGTTGAAGCTGCACCCACAACAGCCTCTTCCCCCAGGTGCTCTGTTCCAGGGAGATGGGAGTTTTATCTATAATTCCCTGACTCGGGCTGCTGCCTTTCTTTCAGAGATGCCCTGCCCAGAGTGGAGGAATCTGGAGACACAGTCTGGCTACAGTGGCTTTGCTGCACTGTGGTGGGCTCTGCCCAGTCCGAACTTCCTGGTGACTTTATTTACACTGTGAGGGGAAAATAGTCTACTCAAGCCTCAATAATGGCAGACACCTCTCCCCACACGAAGCTCAAGCATCCCAGGTCGACTTCAGACTGCTGTGGTGGCAGCAAGAATTCCAACCCAGTGGATCTTAGCTTGTTAGGCTCCATGGGGGTAGGATCCACTGAGCTAAACCACTTGGCACCCTGGCATCAGCCCCCTTTCCAGGGGAGTGAATAGTTCTATCTTGCTGGCATTCCAGGAACCACTGAGGTATGGAAAAAAAAAATTCCTGCAACTAGCTTGGTGTCTGCCCAAATGGCCACCTAGTTTTGTGCTTGAAACCCAGGGCCCTGGTGATATAGGCATCTGAAAGAATCTCTTGGTCTGTGGGTTGGTGAGAAAACTGTGGTATCTGGGGCAGAGTGCACCATCTGTCCCTCATGGAACAGTTCCTCATGGCTTCCCTTGGCTAAGGGAGGGAGTCTCCGACCTCCTGTGCTTCCTGGGTGAGGCAACGCCCTACCCTGCTTCTGCTCGTCCTCTGTGGGCTACTCTCACTGTCTCACCAGTCCCAATGAGATGAACTGGGTACCTCAGTTGGAAATGCAAAAATCACCCACCTTCTGCATTGGTCTCACTGGGAGCTGCCAATCAGAGCTGTTCATATTCAGCCATCTCCCCCCGCCCTCACTTTTTTTTTCCAAACAGAGCCTTCAGTGCATTTTCCTCAGCCCCGAAGTGTTCACACCATTCTGTGCCCCCAATCTCTTCTATGAGATTTCTGTCTAGGGCAGAAGTTTGTGCATAATGAGACTGAGGGCCTTTGAATCAAAGCCTTTGCCTTATTCACACATCTAGAAATACTTCCAGCATATCAGCTCATGAATGGCTTCTTGTGTCTTCAATAGTTCATAAAATCAGCTTCTTCCTGTTTTTCTTATTGCTTAGCATTTCAATCAAACACTTAAAGACATCCTCTGGGATCTTCCATTTCCTTAGTAAATTACCTTGAAAAGATGATGGTTGAAAGTCTCAGCTTTGATGAAGTTAACTATTTGTACAGCATTGGACACACCACTTTGGGGATTTGGGGCACAGCTCTTGTAGACTGATGCAGTCACAGAAGGCAAAGATTTGCTATGAGATATGAGGCATCTTTCTTTGTCAAAGTGGCAAAACTAGGTGTCAAATGAAAGCATATGATTAATTAATAAGTGAAATTCATGCGTTCATAAATTTGTTAATTTAAACTTGATATTCTGCCTAGCAAAAGAAATTTTTCTTGTTTGAAAGATATTAATGTATTTGAACTTTACAAAATATAAAAATTTGTCTTTGATACCATTTGAGTTTCTTTATAAAATGAAATGCAGAAGTTGGTCTAATACCCTCATCAGCCTTTCCTCTAGGTTGTAACCTAGAGGGATGCAATAGTGCTGTCATTTCTTGTGTGACCTGCAGCAAAAAATTTGCATAAATGTCAGTGACGCCAGAGCTCATTTCATCATTTGACTGAAGCACCACTTTCTTAGATCACACATTAATTTCTTTAATAAATATTTGCTGGTTCTAGATACTGAGGATATAATGGTGGAGAAAGGAAGTTTGAATAGCCACATAGAGCAAAATGTACATTATGAAGAGGAAAGAGAATGAAAAACCAAACTTTAATGTTATGTCAAGTGGTACAAAGTACAATGAAGAAGAATTTAGTTGAGCAAGAAGGACAGTAAAAAAGATGGAGTACAATTTGTTTCTGATAGCTTCATTTCTTTGCTTTGCTCTAAGACAAAATGAATTTTAACTCTTCTAGAACATGTGGCTACACAAATAATTCTTAAATTTTGTGCAATTTGTTTTGTTTGGAAATAGGAGAGGTAGCTTTTTCAGGTGCTTCTTAAAAAGATCGGGACAGGAGAAAAAGTAGGTTCTGATAATAAGTGATAATTACAACCTGACTGTGCTCCTCACAAAACTATGTGAATCATTCAGTATTGTTTGCAGGAGGCATGAATATGAGATGCTTTTAGAGCTAACGTTGCTTCATGCTAGACGTCAAGAAGAACTTTGCCACAACAGAGACACCAATTCTTCTGTATTCAGCACAAAAGATAATGAAGTTAATGTGAAAAGATACATATACATTATTATACTTTCCTTGAACTCTGACATTGGGTCTATCCTAAAGTAATAGACATAATTTTGACAGTGAACATCCTCTCACATGGGAAAGAGTCCATTCTGGGGGCTTCCCTAATCTCTTTGACCCAATTGATGATAATTTCATCAAACCTATTTTGATTATTCTTGTTATAAGTTCCTTTTTCAAAGATTTCTAGAATTGCAAATATCAGAGTTATATTTCTCCTTCCAAGTATGCGTTCTCTAATAATACCTTCAGTAACACTATTCTCTGCTTTTGTGCTCTTCTAAGTATAAGAAATTCTATATGAAGGAAGATACACTACATCCAGCACTATAGTAGGCAATGAAAGAAGAGAGTGAAAGAAAAGGCATGTCTTATAGAGATCAGCAAGGTTCTGGAAGGGATTGCAGGTCCAAATGTATTGTTGAGGCTGTTTGGAGAAAAATGCAGTCTTCTAGAAATGAACATAGCAAGTTGTTAACCTGATACCTCAGATGGGGATTGTATTAGTCTGTTCTCACACCACTATAAGGACATGCCCAAGACTGGGTAATTTATAAAGAAAAGCAGGTTTAATTGACTCACAGTTCCACACGGCTTGGGAGGCCTCAGGAAACTTATGGTCTTGGTGGAAGGCAACTCTTCACATGGTGGCAGGAGAGAGAATGAATGCAGAGTGAAGAAGAGAAAAGGCTCTTATAAAACCATCAGATCTAGTGACGACTCACTCACTATCATGAGTACAGCATGGTGAGGACCACCTCTATGATCTAATTCCCTCCCACAAGGTCCTTTCCCCAACACTTGGGGCTTAAAATTTAAGATGAGATTTGAGTGGAGACACAAAGCCAGGTCACATCAGGGATGAAGAATAAAATTAGCTTTTCCTTTATGTTTTATACGTGTGTGTATTATTTCATCTGTACAACAAATGTATTAGTTCAATTTAAAAATGTCCAAATAAACATTTTTTAAAGAAATAAAGACAACTGGAAACATCAAGAACTAGAAAATTCATAGAACCATGGGCTTAATTCATAATAAAATAAAAGACAATGATAAAGTATATTTACAAATATAAAATTGTAACCAATAGTTGCTCCATTTGAAGACAAATGTAGCCTACGTACAAAAATCCTTATAAAATATCCCAAAAAAGGGAGAATTTTAAAAATTCAAACATATTTGAATATGGTTTTTTTTAAGGAATGGTAATTTGTTGATTTTGCTATACTACATATAATTTTAGGGATAAAAATAATGTTGGAAGTATATGTTAAGAATGTAGACAAAATAGAAGATTTATTGTAGAATGGGCAGGAAACACATCAAATCAGTAAATTGTTTAATTCATGAGAAATTAGTATGTTCAGCAGATACTATGCAGTCAGAAAGATAGAAAAATAGCAGGAGTATGATGCAAGAGTATGAAATAATGTGAATAATTTAAGCCATAAAAACACAAGTATTCAAAAATTCTAAAGGCTAAATAATAAGAAGAATAGTAATACAGTGCTTCCCTTGAATTAAGCACTATTCTAAGAACTTTAACTTATTTAATCTCCAACCTTAGTTAAACAAATGTCAGCAGAAATTTCTGTCAGCCCCTTGGGACCATGTAACACAATTCACTCTTTTCTAGTCTTACCACAGTGGACTACTCCATCTTAAGAAACTAGAAGAAGAACAAATTAAAGCCAAAATAATCAAAGAAAGGAAATAATAAAGATGAGAACTGAATTCAATTATATTGAAAACAGAAAAGCAATAGAGACAATTATTGAAACGAAAACCTGGGTCTTTGATGACCCTCTAGCTAGACTGATCAGGATAAAAGAGAAGAGCCATAAATTACCAATATCAGAAATAAAAGAGAGAAAGTTTTGACAAACTGTACAGATATTAAAATGATAACGACAGTATTATGACCAACTTCGTACGAATTTACCAACTTAGATCAAATGGACAAATTATTTGAAAGACATAAACTACCAAACTCATTCAAAAAGAAATAGGCAAACTGCAATCACATATACTTTGAAGAAATTTAATTTGCAATTTAAAAATTTCCAACAAGGGAACTCCAGGGCCAGATGGCTTCATTGGAAAATTCTACCATTTGTCCATTGGCTTTCAATCTCCCTTGATCCAGGAAAGTTCCATAAAGGGCCGAATCCCTTGAACTTGTAGGTTTAGGTCTGAGTCAAAAATGGCTGAAGTTTCACAGAGGGACATGTCATACATTATATACATATACATATATTACATGCAATAAAAATGAAGTAATTTTCTATGAAGATGAAAAGTACATGTAAGTATCTTCAAACTCTGTGATTCCAGTTAACTACAGAAAAATGACTAAACATAATTTAAAATAGTGTGAAATTTAATCAGATAATTCATTGTACAAAATCATGAGCATTCTTTAATATAGAATATTATAATTTATACAACTACAATGGTTACTAGCATTCTGTTCACAATGACTACAAGAGTAGAAAATATCTGTAAAAATATTAAAACAAAAAATGCAGGGAATGCACATGAAGAAAATGTCAAATCTTATCTGAAGGCTGAGTGTGTTTTAAATAAATAGGCATGACACACTTTGAAATATTTAAGACATGCCTTAAAATGTTATTTTGAAATAATTTTTTTTACTTTTTAAATTTAAGGTTTAATTGCATCCAAAGAAAATTATAACCCTTTTTACTGATGTCTATTCAAATGTGATTATACAAGAGAAGTATAAAATAAAGGGACACAAAACTACGTATAAAACCAATGATCAAGAACTCCTGGCTCGATAACAATTTTCAGAAAGCATGTTACTGATATAAAAAAATTACAGTAGGTGAACAGAAGATATTAGTGAAACAAAACACATTAGAAAACCAACTTTTCTAATTCAATTTGTGAAAAAACCATAAACAAACATAGAATCATTTTTTAAAAAGTGTTAAATTGGTGATAAAACATTATTCTTTCTGTTAACTTCTTAGAAAAGATAAATTTAGATATTTTTGAGTGGTCCAAAATAAATTTCAGCTAGAATACATATTTAATGAATCCATTAATGAACCATAAAAGGCAGTTGAATGAATACATACATATATATATAACTACATCTATCTATCTATCTAATCTATCTGTCTGTCTGTCTATCTATCTATATCAGCTCTCAAGGGCAAGAGGAAGTTGCCAACTCAGAAAAAAAAGAGAGAGAAAAAGAAAACCTTGAAAATATTTTGATAAATTTGTCTATGTGATTTTTCATTTCAGATCATCAAAAAAGGAATAATAATTTAACAAGGAAGCATCAATATTTGCAAAATAGACCAAAGATTATCAAAATCAGTATTTACGTTAAAATTTTATGCAGAATGCAAAAAATAGAATACACAAGGCCTTTTTTGAAGACCCCAGTAAATACTGATGACAGAGCCTGAGCCCAGACACGCACATGGGCATGCACGTCTCACACACACACACACACACACACACACACACACACACACAGCCATGCTCATACGTGGAGTAGTCGATCCCAAGCGAAAAAACCCTGAGAATCCTAGGCCTTTCAAATCCAGAAAAATGTGTAAATTTCTCACAGTACTTCTTTTTGGAAATTCTGTTTGTTCACTTTTTATATTTCTATATAAGATAGAAAATGTTCTGAAGTAAGGAAGTTTTTCAATAGTCACCATGAGCTTACCTTATTTATTATGAGAAAAGCAATATGGATGAGTTAGAGTTTGAGAGGAGACGAAGAAAGAAGGAGAGAGAGAGACTCTGGGAAGTATACCAAAATGGTAATTTGATTTTGTTTGGACATGCTCTATAACAGAGTTATTGATGACTTCATTATATTTTTCACACTTCGAAATATGTTTGCCTGTAGAAGAAACTAAGAATGAACAGACATTGATTTTATCACGAAGACAAAATTTAACGAATGATTCATCTTAATGTACATAATCCCGGTTATTTTGTGGTTACCTACAATTCATTTTGCAGACAACAGTGTTAAACTGCAAAGTGTCAGGACTTTGAAATCTATCAGTCAGCGGCAAGAAGTCCATGGCAATTTCAGACTTAAGAAAAATATCATATTTACAGTCATGAAAGCAGAAGCAGCATTCCAAATTTATAAATTTTGTAACCCAAAGTATTTTATTTGCTTTTGACTTCTACACCATATGTCTAAGGAGGTAGATTCCCCCAAAATTTTTAGAAAGTATATTTTTACTTCGAGTATAAATTATAATATGCTCATGTATATGAGCACATAAATATTAATATTTCACTGAGCGGCGTGTAGTGAAGGGGAAAAGACCACTCAACTGAGAACCAAAAATCTATCTCTCCCTAGTTCCATCATTAACCAGCTGTGTAATCTGACTGGATTCAACATTTAACTCCTCTGAGCTTCAATTTTCTGAAATACAAAATTTAGAAACAAGGTTTAGGATTTTCCAGCTCTTATTTTAGAACAAGAGACACGCAGATTATATTTAAGTTGGAAACTTTCACCAGTGCAATTCTATGAGGCATCTGAATCAAGAAAAGCATTCTTTTTCCTTTCAATTTAAACTAAACATTAGCCTGGAATTGTTTTCCTTCTGTAATGCTAGTGAATAGAAGTGAAAGTCTGCAGTTAAAATGTAACTAGAAAGAATTTATGTGGTTCACTGGGTAATAATTGCAACATTTTCCATGGCCTATTAAAGAGCAATTTCTTTGGTTTTATTAGGTGTTTCAGAATATTTTGGAAGGTTTTCCTAGGGTATCTTTTCTTTTTCAATTCTAGTTTGAGTGGCATGATATTTCTTTATTTCAATGGAGAAAGTGGAACTAACATCATAAAATAAAAATTTCCAATGCACTTCTTTTAATGCTTATTTTATTCATTGTGAATGAAGAAAAATGAATCCTACAATATTCTTATGATATATTATTTCTTTTAAACACATTGATTTGCATTTCCCGACGCATAGAAGAAAAAAAAATACTGGTTAGCTTCTCACCACTCAGGGGTTTAATTGAAACCTGTCTTCTGAAACGTATTTGACCATAATACATACATAAACTCGGACCGTTTCTTTTCCCTTTTTTGCTTTTTTTTCTGTTTTTGTTTTTTTTTAACCACTATAAACCTAACTCGGTTCTTGGCCAAAGACTTTAAAAAGCATCAAGGCTTTTAGAGAAATCGTTTTCCTCTGCGAGCTGCATGAATTTCACAGTCACCATTGCGGGGACAGGACAAGAGCTGGGAGTGCGTCTGGTTGCAGGGTCTGGTCCGGGAGCCACCAGGCGCGCCACTGTGCAGGGTCAGCCAGCGGGGGGCGCCACAGGACCACATTTGCAGTAATGCATGAGCAGCTGCCGCTGTGCATCTCATCTCAACAACTGCAGCCGATAAAAATCAGCTTTTCTTCGTAATGACTGCTAAGTGAATACCTTCTGATATAGCAGTCAGACGTTAAGGCTGATGACTGAGCAAAAACGAACACTTCTTGAGAGCCAGAAATTCCCGGGGCACTCTACTGAGTATTTTCACATATGCATAATACTTCTTCATGCAATCATGGCAATACTGTGGCAAAAACAATGCAGAATTTTAAAAACAGAGAGGCCGAAGCTCAAAAAGTCTGCCTCATGAACAGGCTGCTGGAGGTCTCAGAGCTGTACCTGGATCTGGGGGCAGGAAAGGTGAAAACATATTCACACAAATGTTTCCCAGACCCAGTTAATCTCAAGATCTGCCCTGTAAACCAAGAATGATTGCTTGGAAGTCACCACAGTGTCAGAAAACAATAAGATATTCGGAATACGGAAGGAGCTGGTGTTTCTCAGCGAGCAAGTTCCAGAAACTGCATTGCCATTGCTCTTCTGAGTGAAATGAATGAGCTGCTCTGGGAAGACAGGCAAGTGCAAGGGTGACAATCTGCACTTCTGCCACGGTGGCCTCACGTCGCTGAGGACAAGGATGCAAGGGTTCTTTCCAAGCAAGACATACACATTAAAAAACAAAGTCGATGTTAGTCTATGAAGAGCTCACATGACTAAAAATAGACCCTCCACAGTAGCAAAAAAGTGACTCTGTCTTTTTTTGCATGTTTCTGAAGTGGACATGCTTTGTAACAAGATGTCCACTCTGAGAAAGGCTGCCTGGAGTTTTCTTTCCGATATCGACATCACTGGGTTGTTGTCAGCTTCTTGCTTTGTTGACTAAGTGAGCAAAGACACATAAACCTAATCCTAAGGCAATCAGCACCTCTGAACACCAAGGCTTGCCCACATCAAATGGGCAGGTTCCTAGGTTCCAATCCCATGTTCATTTCACATGTAACCTGTCAATGTGTGCTTCCTGTGTGCCTGGGGGCATTCCACTTGCATGGGCTTCACTTTGCCAGCAGCAAGAAAGAACACGGTCTAGTCGGAAGTGATGAATCAGACTCTTCCTGAAGCCTTGCATGATAGGAGGAAATAAAAGAAAATACGTGTTTAAATGTGGAAGCTGGGATGGTTATTAAGCTAATTAAGGTGATGTGATGATCAAAGTCTTATTAAAGACTTTGAAAATCAGCTTTATTGAGGTCTATTTGACATAAAATTGGCTGCACCATATTTAAAGTGTTCCATTTGATGAGCTTTGACATAAGTTCTGACTCACAAAACTATAACCACAATCAAGATAATGAACATATTAATCACCTCCAAAAGTGTCACTGTGATTCCTCCCTCCCACCCTCCCTGTGATCCTTAAATCACTACTGATCTGTTTTCTAGCTCTATAAATGAGTTTACATTTTATAGAAACGTGTGGGAATCACACAACATATCTTTTTTTCTGACTTCTTTCACTCAGAATAATTATTTTGACATCCATCCATGTCATACTGTGTATCCATAGTCCATTCTTTTTCATGGCTGAGTAGTATTCCATTGGGTGCATATAACCCAGCTGGTTTATCTGTTCACCTCTTGATGAGCACTTGAGCTATTTCTGGTTGTTGACTAGTACTGATACAGTTGTAATAAGTACACATTGTGCAGATGTAAGTGTGCATACATTTGGATAAATTTCTAGGAATGGAATGGCCAAATCATGTTGGGAGGGCATGTTTAACTTTTGCAGAAATACGTTTCCAAACTTTCTGTCATCTTACATTCCTGTCAGCAGTGTACACATGCTTGAGTTCCTCCACATCTTCCCTGATACTTGTAGGCTTCCTCTTCTTTTATTTTTCTGCACCTTGGTCATCCTAACAGGTATGCAGTAGTATCACTGTGGTTTTAATTTGCATTCCCTAATGACACAGGGTGCTGAGCATCTTTGATGTGATCATTTGCCATCTGTGTACTTTCTTTGGCAATGCGTTTGTTCACATCATTTGCTCATTTTTAAATTGGACTGTTTGCTTTCTTATCAAGTTTTTGTTTATTTTCACTTTCTTGGTAGAAGTTCTTTATTAGACACATGATTTACAAATAGTTTACTCAACCTTTAGTTCTGTTTCCTTCTATGAAAAACTGTTTTGAAGAAGAGAACTTTTAAATTTTAGGTCAATTTGCAGTCTTTTTATTTTACAGGCTGAGATTTGGTGTCATGTGTAACACATAATGATCTAAGCCAGTGTCACGAGGTTTCCTGTGCTTTCTTCTTGATATTTCATATTTTTAGATTTTGGATTTAGTTCTACGGTCTCTTTTTAGACAAATTTTATATATGATATAAAGGTATATTTCAGAGTTTATTTTTATTTTACAAATGGATATTAAAATATTCCAGCAAAATTTTTTCACAAAACTATCACATCATCACCAAATAGTCTTTGCCACTTTCGAAAATCATTTGTTCATACGTGTGTTGCTGTATCCCTCGAGTCTGTCTTCTGTTCCAGTGATCTATCAATCCATCTGGATACCACAAGGCCTTGATCGATGGGCTTTGTAATAAGTCTTGAAGTCAGGGAATATTATTTCTCAAATTTGTTATTTCTCAATATTGTTTGGTGTATGTCCTTTGCACTCCCCTATAAATTTTAGAGTCAGTTTGCCAATTTATACCGAAAATATCTGCTGAAATTTTGATTGGGATTGAATTTAAACTTCATGGAAATAATAGACATCTTAACAAGATTAAATCTGCCAACCGAGATCACAGTTTATCACTTCATTTATTCAGTCTTCTTTAAGCTCTTTCAGAAATGTTTTGTAGTTTTCAGTGCTCTGCTTCTTGCAAGTCTTTTGTTGCATGTATATTTTTGATGCTAGTGACATTTACATTTTAACTTTTGATTATTCATTTTATTGCTAGTGGAAATACAATTAGCATTTGTTTATTCATCCTGTATCTTGCAAACTTGCTAAACTCACTTATTAGTTTCCATAGCTTTTGGAGATTACCTCAGATTTCCTATATAGATTATCTTGTTATTTTTTAACGAAGACAGTTTTACTTTATTCTTGCTAATTAGAATGCTTTTTCTTTATTGCACTGGATAAAATATCTGAAAGTGGTGAGAACAGAGATCCTAATCATGGGAGGGGATGTTAAATAAATCACCATTAAATAAATATTAGCTGTAGATTTTAAAAAATCAGTTTGAGAGTCCTTCTTTCTATTCTTTCATTTCTGAAAGAATAAATAGAAATTGGCTATTGTCATTTTTTGCATCTATTTAGATGATCATAGTATCTTTATTTTTTTCAGTCTGTTAATATGATGAACTGTATTGGTTAATGTTGAAGTGCTGAGCCAATCTGGAATTCCTGGGATCAACTCCACCTGATCATGATGTATCATTCCTTTTTACATATTGTTATATTTTATTTGCATAATTTTGTTAATATTTTTGTACCTGTGTTTATGGGGCTATTGGATTATAGTTTTCTTTTCTTGCAATGTCTTTTTCTTGGTTTAGGGTATCAGAGTATTCCTTGCCTCAAACAATTGTTTGGAAAATACTTTGTGGGTTTTTTTTTTTTTTCCTTTTTAATTTTTTTAGACAGTCTCATTCCGTCACCCAGTCTGGAGTGCAGTGGAACAATCCTAGCTCAGTGCAGCCTCCACCTCCTGGGTTCAAGTGATTCTCCTGCCTCAGCTTCTTGGGTAGCTGGGATTACAGGTACGTGCCATAATGCCTGGCTGGATGGTTTTGTTTCATTTTTTTTGTTTTTTTTTTTTTTTAGTATAGACGGTGTTTGGTCATGTTGGCCAGGCTGGTCTCAAACTTTCGACCTCAGATGATCCACCTGCCTTGACATCCCAAAGTGCTGGGATTATAGCTATGAGCTATCACACCCAGGCAATGCTTTATATTTTTGATGGAGATGAGGTTACACCCTGTTACTCAGGCTGGCCTTGGAACTCCTGACCTGAAGGGATCCACCCGCCTTGGCCTCCCAAAGTGCTAGGACTACAGCCATGACAATTGATCCATTTTATCTAAGTTCTTGAATTTGTTGGCAAAAGTTTATTCATAATAGTTCTTTATTATTCTTTTTGTGTTGAAAGTCCTCACTCCCTCCCTCTCTCTCTCTTTCTTGATGACTAGTTAAGCAATTTTGTTGCCATACTAAAAGAATCAGCTTTGAGTTTTATTAATGTTTTCTATTGTTTTTCCATATTCTATTTTATGTATTTACTCACTGATTTTCTTTCTTTTTTACTCAGTTTGAATATAGTTTGATTTTCCTTTTGTTTTTTTTCCAAGGTGAAGGCTGAGATCATTGATATGTGAACTTCCTTCTTCTCTGATACTGCTGTGTGGTACTCACCATGTCTGCAGGGCTGGGATCTGAGTCATCCCTGACTCATCTGTAATTGTGAGGATAAAGTTTGAGATCTTAAAAAAAATACTGCTTTTAAAAATAAGTATATCAATTAATATAAAAAAAGTACTGCTTTAAACCAAGTTACATGAGAATATTGCTGTATTTTTACTAAAGATCTCAGAAACAAGTATAACAGCCTCTTGCAAAACCTTCATCACTTCAGTTTTCTCTCCTGAAACCAATCACATTAAACACATATGAGC
Source organism: Plecturocebus donacophilus (assembly GCA_004027715.1). Taxonomy (NCBI): domain Eukaryota; kingdom Metazoa; phylum Chordata; class Mammalia; order Primates; family Pitheciidae; genus Plecturocebus; species Plecturocebus donacophilus. The sequence goes on along the minus strand of PVKP010018528.1, from coordinate 20,813 downwards.
TTTAATTTGGAGGTAGCCCTAGTGACCCTGGTTTGTGAAAGCTTTCTTACATTTCTCTTGTTATTGACATGTTTTTTTTGAAATAACTTCTCTGCTTGGAGTTCCTGCAAGACACACAGAGTGATTGTTGCAGGGAGACCTTCCCCCACGCTCATGGGTGGGCATCGGCTCACGTGTTACTCTCTCAGCTGGAGAACAAAGTAGTCCAGCTCCACCCCGTGAATGAGGGATGCTCTTCGTTACTCCTGGCTTTGTCAGAGCATGGGTGTCAGCTCCATACCTCTCAATGACTTGTGTCATGCTGCCTGTTCCGCCATGGGTGTGAAATGCAAAGCCCACACCTGCCTCTCCCCCTCAGCCTGCATCAGCGCCAGCTCTAGACTTTTCCTACGGTTTTGGCTCCAGCTCTAGACTTTTTCTACGGTTTTAGCTCCTGTGGGCTTCTGTCTACACTTTCTCGTTTCTTCCTCCCCCTTTTTTCTCTTACTTGCTTCCTTCCCTCCTTTTTTTTTTTTTTTTGTCTTTTGCTTCTAAAAATAAAATATTTTCTATTACTCTTACACACACAATTTACAGAAAAACATAGACATCCATAGACCCATCACCAAAATTAAACCAATAATTTGTTTTTAGTAGCCCCAGATTTCTCTATTGCTTTTAATTTAAAAGTTGTTATTTTACATGTATAACTAAAACGTTAACCCATATCCATTCCTTTTCTGTACTTTATTCCACAAAAATAATCATTTCTAGTTTAGTAGGTATATGTTTACTTACATTTTTATGCTTTTAGAAGATAAATTTGCACATATAATGTAAATATCATCTTATATTTTCAAACATATAAATGATATCACAATACTTATATATTTCTTTTCAATTTGATTTTTAAACTCAACAGTATGATGTTGAAATTTTAACAATGTTGATATGTAGATACAGCTAATCCATTGATCTGCTGTGTAGTATTTCATTGAATTAAATGAACAAAACTTGCTTAAGAATTCAGTTTCTGAGGGAAAGCTGTTTTTGTTTTTCATTATTATAAATAATCATGTAATAAGCATTCTTGTGCCTGTGGCCTTGTGAGCATAGCTCAGTACTGTGGAATATGTATTTAGAATGAAGCTATCTATCTGGGTGAGAGCATCTTCACATTTACCATTTATTGCCTAGGTATTTTCCAAAGTTGTTGAACCAATCTTTATTCCCACCAGCAGTTCAGATTTTCTCATACTTCCCATAATCTTCTTCCCCATATAACATTATTAGACTCTTCAACTTTTGCTGATGTCATTTCATGGTAGTTTTAATTTATGTTTTCTGTTTAAGACTGATATGATATGTTTCCATATGTTTATTAGTGACTCAAGTTCCTTCCTTTGTAAATTGCCTGCTCCTCTCTGGGAAGGGACCTCAAACTAGGAGTCAGGTGTGTCCTGGGATTCTGTGGCAAAGAAGGGAGCTCTGTCCATCCAGCCTTCAGTAAACACGTGAATACATTTGGATTGGTTTTTCTTACACAATTGCTTAAACTTGTGAGCCTAGAGACATGCAGGTAACATCTCCAAAGAGTCTGGGGACAAACTGATAAGCAGGTGAGATAAATCTTCCCTTGAGGATAGCAGTTGAGATTCTCCACTCGGGGTGGATTATCACACAGTTGCATCTAATTACTGCCAGGGCCTGTGTGCTCTTGAACGGAAACTTGGCTTTGGTTGGCCTGGAACACACCATGGAAGTAAGCTGACTTCCCCGCTGATGAATTCCAGATGGAAGTTTCTACTCATTTCGGAGTGAGAATATGAGAATATTACACCCGCTGTTTCTGATGCATATTTCCATCAATCACATGTGACAATGGAAGAAGTGAATGAAAATGGACACCAGGTCAGAAACGTATCAGAACACACCAAGCCAGTTGGATCTCATGAGCCACCTTCACCTTGCTCGATTCGTGAAACAGTGTGAATCTATGCCCCCACTAAATCTCATGTCAACTGGTCACCCCCAATATTGGAAGTGAACCCTGGTGTGAGGGGATTGGATCACGGGGGTAGGTGTCTCATAAATGGTTTATCACCATCCCCTTTGTGCTGTCCTTGTGATTCTAAGACTTCTTGCAATATTGGTAGTTTTCTTTTTTCTTTTTTTTTTTTTTGAGATGGAGTTTTGCTCGTTACCCAGGCTGGAGTGCAATGGCACGATCTCGGCTCACCACAACCTCCACCTCCTGGGTTCAAGCAATTCTTCCACCTCAGCCTCTCGAGTAGCTGGGACTACAGTCGTGTGCCACCATTCCCAGCTATTTTTTTTTTATTATTTTTAGTAGAGATGGAGTTTCACCATGTTGACCAGGATGGTCTCGATCTCTTGACCCCGTGATCCACCCGCCTCCGCCTCCCAAAGTGCTGGGATTATAGGTGTGAGCCACCGCACCCAGCCGATATTGGTTGTTTTCAAAGTATATGACACCTTCCCCGCCTCTTTCTTGGCTCTAGCTCTCTCCATGTGAGATGTTGCCCCCACCCCATTCACCCTCCATCATGAGTAGAAGCTCCTGGAGGCCTCCCCAGAAACAGAGCAGATACCTGCCCCATGCTTCCTATACAGCCTGCAGAACTGTGTGCCAATTAAACATCTTTTCACTATAAATTATCCAGTCTCAGGTATTTCTTTAGAGCAACACAAATATGGCCTAACAAAATTGACAAGCATAAGCAAAACTTAACTTGCAATATTTATTGCAAATACCTATATTTTTAAAAAATGAAGTTAAGGCTCACCAATGAGAAGCCACAACTGACTTACAAAACTAGGACCTGTCCAGCAAAACAGACAAAATAAGGCAACTGCAGAACTATAATCAATCAATATTACATTTGCTTTACTACATGTTTGTCCTAGAAAAGCTTCCCCTTGAGTTCCCTTGTGGAACCCCCAAACCACATCTGGATTTTGAGCTGCCCAATTCATTAATCACTGTTGGCCCAAACCCTCTAATTGTGTGGTGCCTCAGTTTACCTTTTAATACAACAAAACCTTAACTTATTCCTCTAAGGTTTCCCAATTTTAATTTTTCTCAATAATTTGTTGGAATTTTAATTTATTCTAGAGAGTGTTCTTTTGGTTTGCTATATTGTTTGTCATTTATTTGTATGTGCATTTATTCATTTAAAAGGCTCTAAATCTTTGGTTCACTTTTTAATTAAATTAATTAAACTAGTTGTTTAATCTTGAGGAAATTACTTAATCTGCCATGCCTCAATATCATCTCAGAAAAAATTATAATGACAACATTATCTACCTGATAGATATTTTGGCGATCAAGGGAGTTGTTATTAACAGAGGGGTGAGAACAAGGCCAGTTGCAAAATAAGCACTGTATAACAATTTGTCATCATTATTATTAATGGAGTCATTTGGAACAAAGAAGTTTTAATGTTAATGTAGTCAAAATGCACAACTGATTTGAGGACAGTGTGTGGATCTTTTGAAATTACTTAAAAAGTACTTCCTCACACTGATGTTAGATCAATGTTTTCTATGCTATCCTCTGAAAGTTTGTAGTTGTGCATTTAGCTTATTCTCTTTTCATTAATTCTTGAAAAGAAGTCACCCGTACTTTTTTGAATATGGCCTTTCTCTGCTCTCTGTTTTCTCCATGCTGGTTATGAGTCCCCTTTCTTCATGCCCTTCTCCAGCGTCCTCCCACTGTCTTGTTTCTACTTTCCATCTTCTATTCTCTTCATTTGTTCCTGGTAATTTCCTTTATTCTATCTTTCAGTTTACCATTTCTCTCTTCCTGAAGCAAACAGTAGGTGTAAAATCATCTATTGGGTTATACATTTTGCTTATTGTGTTTTCACTGCTAAACATTGTTATTAATATTTTTATTTTCTTGGTATTTTTAGATTCTTTTATTAGATTTTAAATTTTTATAATTTTAATTATTTAAAAGCTCTACCAAGTTATTATATTGTTTGAATGCCTAGATGAGTGCATATGTGCATGTTTGTGTGGGCGCATGTGTGTCTCTAGGTCTAAGAGCAGGTCAGAAAAGACTAGTTACAGCCATTTGGACTTTATTGTAATGTGCTGTGTGTTAATATAAAAATTTCATAACCTTACTTTTATTTAAGCAGTTAATAACTATTTACAAATCTTACTGTTCAGTTTATTAATCTAGTAACCTTTTCTCTTTTTAAATGATCATTAATTAAATCTAATGGGCTGACAAAGATAACTTTAAAACACTCAGGACCATTTAATTATTTATTTGAATACATTATCTTAAATATTTCAACTCCATTTTGAGTTTAATGTATTTAGAGTGTCTCTTTGAACACTTTACATTTCTGACAAGGTGAAAATATACATTCCAATGAATAAAATACTCTCAGAAAATAAGATCTTGTGAATCTTAAAAATGAGATGCATGGTTTAATACATCTAGTGATCATAAATATGTTATACTCTCAAAATTTCTTAACATTTGTAGTTCAAAATTGTCTGCGAACAGCCTTTAACCAGGAGCCTGCAAGGGAAAACACAGGGTGACATCAGCCTGTTGAGACTTGCGTCCACATCCAGCATCCTCCAGGGGTAGGACTGCATTTCCCAGGATCCCTTCGCATACCCTGCTCTGACTTGGTCACTCTTGGATCCCTGCCTTTTCAGTACCCTGTGTGCTGGAATGGGAAGTGACCGCAGAGCATGGCTGCAACATACTGAGCCTGGCAGAGGTTGCCAGGAAAGGCACTAGTGTGATTGTGCTGCAAGTTAAACTATACATGATCTACATTGAACACCATATTTAATTGAAACAACATCTGACAGACAAACTATAATTATTCAGACATTGGTAGACATTTGGTAGACATTTTCTTGAAAACAAATCAAATGAGCCTGACACTTCAAGGAAAACAACTGACAGTATTTGTAGCCAAGGATAAAATTTAAGTTTTTAAGCCTGAGCTTGACAGCTTCTCAATACTTAAAGGCTTTTCTGATGAGATCGGTGATGGTATTAATAAAGGCAATTTTTTGATATTTTAAAATGAAATGTGTCAAGATTTGGAAGATCTGTAAAACTCAGTGAACCAGCATTTTCCAAATGACCAATGCAGGATGTTGCAATTTCATACATGGGTAAAAGATCTATCATTCAAAGTACAAAATAGACAAGTGGATTTTAATGTAACAGAGCATGAAAAATTGATTTATTTATTTCAGATTCACATTGCAAGAAACTATTGCCTGTCTAGGTTTAGTAGTATTACAGAAAAATATCCACAATTATACTAAATGGTTATTACAATTTTTCTCTTTTCTGTGAGCCAGATTTCCTTCATATGCTTCAACTAAAGCTACACATCACAACAGAGTGAAATGTAGAAGCAGTTATTAAGATCCACTTGTCTCCTAGGAAGCCAAACATTCAAGAGATTTGCAAAAGGTAAAAACAAAACATGCTTCTCCTCTCACTCCTCTCACTGTCTTTTCTTTTTAAAATTGAAATTACTTTTTACAAAATATACCTTATGTATATATACATGCATTGAGCTAATTGTTTTTTAAAAATAAAATAGTACCCAATTTCAAATTTTATTTCTAAAATAGTAGATGTTAATAGATAGAACCTACGTACATAAAAGTCTTATGTTTCTCAGCTTCACTGAGATACAGCTGATGAATAAAAATAATATATATTTATGGTATATAATGTAGTGTTTTGATACATACATACATTACAAAATGATTAGAATAAAGCTAATCAATACATTCATCACCTCAAATATTTATCATTTTTTGTTATGAGAACATTTAAGATCTACTATCTCAATAATTTTAAGTATACAATACCTTATTGTTAACCATAATTGTGCTGTAAAATAGATTTTCAGAAGTTATTCATCTTTTATAACAAAAATTTAGTACTCTTTGATGAACATTTCCCCATTCCCTACCAGCCACTTCCCAGTCTCTGGCAACCACCATTCTACTCTATGTTTCCATGAGTTCAACATTTTTAAATTGTATATATAGGTGATATTGTGTGGTATTTGCTTGTATGTGCATGACTTATTTCACTCAGCCCAATGTTCTCCATGTTCACTGATGTTGTTGCAAATGGTGACATTTCCTCCTGTTTAAGGGCTAAGTAGTATTCCATTTGTGTGTGTGTGTGTGTGTGTGTGTGTGTGTGTGTGTGTGTGTGTGTTTATATGTGTATGTACATTTTCTTCATTCATCCATTGATGGACACTTACGTTGATTCCATATCTTGGCTACTTTAGGAGATATACATGCAGGTATCTCCTAAAGACATGAATTTCATTTTCTTTACATATATCTCCAGAAAGAGGATTGCTGAAGCCTGTGATAGGTGTATTTTTCATTTGTTCAGTAACCTTCATACTGTTCTCCATAGTGACTACACTAACTTACTTTCTCACCTACAGTGTGGTGTTTCCTTTTCTCTACATCCTCGCCCTCACTCGTTATTTTTTGCCTTTTTGGTAACAGCCATTTTACCAAGCATGAAGCTGTATCTCATGGTGGTTTTGATCTGCATTTCCCTGATGATTACTGCTGTTGAGCATTTAAAAACCATATCTGTTGACCATTTGTATGTCTTTTTTTGTAGAAATGCCTTTTCATGTTTTATGCCCACTTTTTAAACTGGGTTGTTGTTTTCTTGCTACTGAGTGGATTGAGTTTTTTATATATTTTGTCAGATGTATGGCTTGAAGGTATTTTCTCCTCTTCTATAGGTTGTCTCTTCACTCTGTTGATTGTTTCCTTTGCTGTGCAGAAGATTTTCAGTTTGATGAAATCCCATTTGTCTATTTTTGCTTTTGTTACCTGTGCTTTGGGGGTCATATTCCAAAAAAATTATTGCCCAGACCAATGTCCAGAAGCTTTCTTCCCATGATTTCTTCTAACAGTCTTACAATTACAGGTCTTATGGTTAAATCTTTAATTTATTTTGAGTTCATTTTTGTATATGATGTGAAATAAGAGTCCAATTTCATTTCTCTTCATGTATATATATACAGTTTTCTCAATATCATTTATTGAAGAGATTGTCTTTACTCATTGTGTGTTCTTGGCACCTTTGTTGAGGAGCAATTGAATACAAATATGTAGATTTATTTTTGGCTTTTCTATTGTGTGCCATTGGTCTGTGTGTTTTTATGTCAGTACTGTGCTGTTTTGATTATTATAGCAGTGTAGTATATTTTTAAATCAGATGTGTGATATCTCCAGCTTTGTCCTTTTTGCTCAAGATTGCTTTAGCTATTCATGGTCTTTTGTCATTCCAGACAAATTATTGATCTTTTCTCTGTTTTTTAATGAAAATGCCATTAGATTTTTAATTTAGATTGTACTAAATTTATACATGTCTTTGTGTAGTACAGACATTTTAATATTAATTCTTCCAATCTCTAAATGTGATATATAATTCCATTTATTTTTATCTTGAATTTCTATCATCAGTGTTTAATAGTTTTCAGTATGTAGGTAATTTATCTCTGTTTTTAAATTTATTCCTAAGCATTTTTTGATGCCTAGGAATAAGGATCAAAATAAATAAAGCTACTGCAAATGTGTTGCTTTACTTGACTTATCTTTTGGGTGGTTAATGGTTAGCACATATACGTACTATTGATTTTTGTATGTTGATTTTGTATTCTACAACTTTGCTGAATTTCTTTATCAATTCTCACCTTTTTGGTAGAGTCTTTAGAATTTTCTGTATATAAGATTGTGTTATGTTCAAAAGAGAATTCTTTCTTTTCAATTTGGATGGCTTTTGTTTATTTTACTTGTCTAACTGCTTTAGCTAGAATTTTCAGTACCATGTTGAATGAAAGGGATTATTATTATCTTATTCCTGAACTTAGAGAAAACATTTTTAGATTTTTTCTGTTCAGTAGGATGTTAGACTGTGGACTTGTCATTTACAGTTTTTATTATGCCAAGGTACATTCCTTCTATCCCTAACTTGTTTAGAGTTTTTAACGTGAAAAGATGTTAAATTTTTTCAAATTTTTTTTCTGCTATATTGAAATTATAATATATTTTTATCTGCCTTCTTTTAGTGTGGTATATCACACTTATTGATTTGCATATATTGAACCATCCTTGCACCCCAGGAATAAATTACACTTAAACTTTTTAATGCACCATTGAATTTGGTTTGTATTTTGTTGAGGACATTTGCATCTATGTTGATCAGGGATATTGGCCTATTATTTTCTTCTCTGGCAGCATTCTTTTCTGATTTTGGTAACAGGTATTATAAAAATGAATCTGAAAATGTTTTCTCTTTTTCAATGTTTTCTAGGAGTTTGAGAAGGAGTCATATTAATTTTTATTTCAGTGTCTGATAGAGTCCACCAATGAAGTTATAGAGTCCTGGGCTTTTCTTCTTGCAGAGATTTTTGATTACTGATTCAAACTTCTTGGTCATTATTGGCCTGTTTATATTTTCTGTTTCTTAATGATTCAGTCTTTGTAGATTGCATATTTTTAGGAATCTGTTCATGTTACTTTAATAATTTTTAAGAGGATAGGGCTCTGAAATGAAATATTTGAGACCTGTAGTTCTAATTAATGACAAATCTAATACCCATTGTTGCCTCTAAAATGCTGGACTTATTTTAATTTATTATTTATAAGTGATCTTATTTCTTTCTGTGTCTTTTGGAATTTGTCTTTTAATCCTATGGTTTTCTAATTGTATGGTGCTGTACCTTGATGTTCACATGTTTTATATTCAAGTCACTAGGCTTTGAATCAGTTCTCCTTCATGAAAACTCCTATATTTTTTAAAATAACTTTCTTCCTACCATTGCCTTTCCAATTTATTTCTGAATATGTTTTCTTTAAAAAAAAAACTTTTAAATTTTTTAGGACTGTTTATCTTATGTTTTTATTATTTTTCCTGCTTTCTACTTTGTTGTGTTTTTCTTCTACTTTTTGATAGATTTCCTTGATTTTCCTTCATCCCTCTGTATTTTATTTATCTTTAAATTTATTTCATCTTTAAATTTTTTGAATTTTTTATTTTTTCCATATTAATACTTCCTAGTTTGACTCTATTTTTTTAGCATTATATCATGTTAATTATATCATTCTTATGCTTATTTAAATTTTTCTTGCCTGTTTTTCTTCCATTACAGTTCTTTTTTCCTATGTGCCTCATTTTGGTGCCTCTTATAGTTGAGATTTTCCTCAAATACCTTGTAGTGCTTAGCTGTCTATGAATTGGTTGTGTGTGTGTTTTTTTTTCCTCTCATTCCTAAAACTCAATTAAAGTTGTATAAAAGGAATAAAAATGTTCAAGACTTTTAAGAGCAAAGAGAATCAGAAATTCCTGGACGTGCGTTGTCAGCATCTTTGAAGTGGCCCCCAGAACAGTGCAGTGGCACCAAGTCATGGGACTGGAGCTCACATAACAGAGTACTTCAAAGTCCTTAGCATATCTGAATGCCTGCCTGATTAACACATCCACTGATCTCCTGTTGCTTTTCCAAGCCCTAAGTGTTTATTCTGGAGAAAAACTGAGCAGTTCAACTCCACGCTTGTAGATTATGAGCACAGTGGGTGAGAAAGTTGAAGTGCGGGGAAAAAAAAAGGGAGAATTCAGCAAAAGTCTGCATTTCTGACTCCTAAACTGCAACTATATACCTTCCCAGGTAGGGGAGTAGAGGATGTGTACGACTCAGGAAGACATAGCTAAATAAGTAGATAGGTAGATAAATCATCCTCGAGGAAAATCTCTCCACATTTCTTTGTGTTTTTATGAATATCAGTGTTTATATTAACTATTGTTTTCTCCCTCATTCTACTTTATCTCATGTAAATTAAATGATTAGCTATTTAATTCAAAGAGGTATTGTTACTTAACAAGAGCAAGCATGAATATCTTTTTGAGATGGATATATTAATACTTGAGGTTTGTGTCTCTCTTCCAGAAAGCAAGTGAGCATGTCTTCAATTGCATATGTAATCATTGCAGAAAGTTTGGTAGAAGCATTATTTTATTGTTTTTATTTGGAGTTTAATTACGGGTAAAGGGGGTATATTGATTCTCACTTGAAAAAAGAATCACTTAATGTTGAGCTTATACTTATTTGTTTCCAACTGAACATCAGTGCTATCCCTTTCCAAGGGCTCCTCTGCAGTTCAAGGACAATATATCTCAGCATTGCCTTCCAATGAGACACATGTTCATGAGGTTTAGATAGTTAGGAAGAAGGAGATGCCATTATTCTGTTGTTAGTGGCAGCCCCATGTGCCGGTAGATGCAGGATTTACCTTAGCTCCTCAGAGATGTTTTGAACACCAGCTTCAGGACTGAAGATTTAGAAAGTTCCTGGTAGCTTTGGAGAGCCTGTTAAAAACTGACACAGCTTCCTTGGCCTGTTGTGAGGTGGGGGTTAGGGGAGAGATAGCATTAAGAGAAATACCTGATGTACATGATGAGTTGATGGGTGCAGCAAACCATCATGGCAGGTGTATACCTATGTAACAAACCTGCACATTCTGCACCTGTGTCCCAGAACTTAAACTATAATTAAAAAAAAAAAAAAACTGCAACATCCTCCAGTAGTCTCGGGAGAACCATTCTCTTCAGTGCTGCAGACTGAGATCCTAAACATTACCTTCCTTAACCATTGAGATAGATAGACTTCCTGAGCTCTATCCACAATTTCTTCCAATGATTGTGTCAATCCTGAATTCCTACATTAAACAGGATTAAAGAAAGGGACTTTCATGTTCCTGATCCTCCTGCAACTATAATAATATGGTGCTAATTCTTTTTCTAGTGTGACATACCAGTATGCATTTCTCCCAGTGTTTGTGCTCAGGCTTCTCTGACATTGAGGCCCCGACCTCTAGAACCTTCCTTAGTCTTGGTCTTCTGGACTCTGCTAGACTCTACGGGTTTCCTAGATTTCTGATATGTGGTGCCCCTTTCTTAGGTTATGCCACTGTATGTCAAGCTCTGATAAGGTTTGCAGTAAGGTGCCTTAGACATGGAGACATTCAGGTCTGGTTAAATATGGTTGTATACATTCTTAATGTTGAGTCTCACTTTTTATGTGATTCTAATGACATATTTAATATCTAAGAATATATAATGCAGAGGGGCAAGTGACTTATTAAAACATAAACCATATTAATTCTCATTAGTCTGCTTTGTATCCTATAATCAGTTAAAATGTGTGCCCCTGCCCTTTAATAACTTTAATTTTGCTAGACTCGCTATAACTGTAATGTCATAAAGACATATAATATCATTGGAAATAGCAATATCCATCACTTAAGCCATTATTTCAGTAATTCAGCCTTCTCTGGGAGTTCAAAAGTGTTAATGTTTGCTTTTTCATTTGATCTTTCTCCAAAAATATACACACTCACACACATAGAACTATACCTTCATACACACACACGTAGATACATACATACATATATATTGGTTGATCCGGTTGGAAAAAGTTCAAGTAAGTTCAAACCATGATGACATATTACCTCTACAACTTTAGCTTGCTTCACCTAAGAATAAGTACGTTGTATTGCATAACAAAGCATTTCCCATCAAAAATAACTAATTCATTATTAACATCTAATATCTATCTCTCTAATATCTCAACCACCTTAAAATTTTCCCACTTGCCCATGTGTTCCTGCAATAAATAAAATGGCATTATTTGTCAGTTTGTTTTTACCCAACCCTTCATGGTTGCCATTTATTTATTATTTTTTTTGTGGGGGGGGGGTCAAAATAGTTCATAAATGTAGCTTGTTTTCTTTTAATGTCCTTTGATTATCTGGTTCAAGTGTCTAGTTGAACACCCCACATTCTGGATTTGCTTGATTATTTCTTCATGATGTTGTTTCTGGTAACACCTTTTTATTTCATGCAACTAGAATTTGGGCAAGGGTTCAATTCAGTTCAAATTAGACTTATATAGGCAAACATGGCTCATTGGTAATAATGTATAATAAAATTATGACTATCCTAATATGAAAAAATTAGTGATAAGGTTCAGCATTTTGGCCTTCATTATTTAATTAAAATAAAACACTATTAAATGAATGATTTAATTTGTTTTAGTTCGTATCCCCATGAGAACTTTTCTCTCTGCGTAGTTGTCACTCAGTAGCACAGGAGATAATACAGTTCACAGCAACGATGTAAAAGTTTATTTTGGCTATGTTATACACATAGCAGTTTTATAGAATGACTCATGATTTGTGCCAAATAAATTTCAGCTCATACTCTGCAAAGGCATTTACAGAAGGAAATAAAATAGTTTATTCAGCATATAAGTGTCTTCTGAATGTGACTAAACGGAAATTAATTGTGGAATTATTTGTCTTTCTGTCCTTTCGTATAGACTTCAATATAACTTTGCTAAATGAATTAAAAGATGAACTCCTTTATATTCAAAAGCTTAATATCATTTCATTAGTGAACAGATGACAAAATGATTTGGGTAAAGATATGCTTGCCATTGTCATTCTAATCATTGTTAAGGCCAAAAATGATGTTGCCTGTATTATTGGGAATATTCTAAGTGCCTTCAAGTTTAATTCAATAGTTTTGTTCAACATGAAGAACCAGTATAAACAGCATTAAAATAATGCCATGTTAGACGATTCTGGCCTTGTGTTGAAACTCCTTCCTTTTTTACTTACAGAGCTGACCAGAACTCTGCAAAGGCATTTATGTAAGAAAATAAAATAATTTATTCAGCATGTGAATCACCTCTGAATGTGACAAAATGGAAATTAATTGTGGATTTCTTTGTCTTTCCATCCTTTTGTATAGACTTCAATATAACTTTTCTAAATGAATTAAAAGATGAATTTGTTTATATTCAATAGCTTAATATTTTATTAATGAGCATGTGACAAAGTGATTTTGGTAGAGATATGCTTGCCATTGTCATTCTAATAATTGCTGAGGCCCAAAATGATGTTGCCTGTGTCCACTGGAACATTCTAAGTGCCTTCAGGTTTTTTCAGTAGTTTCATTGAACATCAAGAACCAATATAAACAGTATTAAAATAATACCACGTAAGACAATTCTGGGCTTGTATTGAGACTTGTTATTTTTTTACTTATGGAGCTGATTTGCTGTGGGACTTCAAGGAGGTCATGGGACACACTCTTTACCTCCTGCAAAGCTCCTTAGGAATCATCTGACCCACTCTCTTGAGCTGTACATGAAGAAACTCCAGCCTAGAGAGGTTAAGGCCAAGGCTTGTAGCAGGGAGCCACAGAAGTGTTAGAACACAGCATGGGGTCTTGGGGGCAGGCAGGTCTCAGCCACATCTGCTTTCCTCCAGCATCCCCATCCCTGGGCCATGACCCCCCAGTGAGTCTCCAGATTCCAGGTACTCTCTCTGCCCCTGTGGGTCTGCATATGCTGCTTTGTCAACCGGAATGCCTGCTCCCCATTCCTCGCGTCTCCACCCCTAACAACCTTCTTTGAAGACCCACCCAAATAACCCTACCTTGCTTAAAGCTGGCACTGATGCAGCTCCCACAGGAACTGGGAGTCCCACCCTTATTCAACTCATTTCTACAGCTCTATTGCTTCTAACAGGCCCCTACAGAAGCACGCCTTGAAGGGGGCAGGCTCTTGAGTAGACATCTATCAAAAGTCCTTCCTACTTCAGAAGGAGAGGCGGCCCAGACTCTGAATTGGCAAGGGGCTTCCAGTCAACGTACCGGAAAGCATCACTACTCTGATGATTTTGTTAGTGACCCTTACCTTTAAATTCCCTCCTAGTGGACTCTAAGTTTCTCTTTGCCAGGGACCTTATTTGATCTCCAATCTTCCCTTGATTGTCAGAGAGAGAATAGGTACTAAATGTAGGCTAGATTGATACATAGGTAAATGGAGATTTAAATAAGTTGGAGTTCTGATTCTTTAACTGAAGAATCTCTTGAGTGAGGAAAACTCATTTCTACCCCTACCAGTCCAGTATCCTTCCAAGAACACATATCCTAGCATTTTTGCAAATTTGATTATTTAAATAACAGCTGCCAGTGTTGTGACATTTTACAAGATTTATTTTTGTCCCCTTTTCTCATCCAATTCTATATAGATATTAGCGAGATGTTCCTAAGGAGGAAGAACAATGCCTGCCATCTTACCTGCTAAACCGGGCACAGTACCATGTCAGTGCATTCTGGCTTTAACTGCTACAGATGGCTCCTTAGACTTCTCTCACATATCATAGTCTTCTGTTAGGTTGAAGCAAACATAATTTTCGGTTTTGTCATTACTTTTCATGATAAAATTAGCAATTATGTTTGCACCAACCTAATAGATTTAGTAAATCAACTAAACTTTCTTTTCTCACCAGTAAATACATTTCAGAGTAACCCATCATAAACTGACAAAGGGAAAAAGTAAAAGAAATAAAATAAAACAAACTCTTTACTTTATTTATAACCTCTTTATCTAGGCAAACTCATCTCACAGTTAGAGTGGACCATCTTAAGACGCTGTTTGAGTCTCCATGACGTGAGTGTGTTTCAGAACGATGACGCTCAACGTTCTGTGTTGATGCTCCATGTTCCTTTGGAATTGGTCCTGGTGGCTGAAGTCACATCAGAGATAAGGAACATCTCCCAGCACACGTCACCACAAGTATGAACACATTTTGGTTGAAACTCCGATCTGGATCGATTTAAAGAGCACTGTCTCAATCTTAGGTAAAACAAGGGTGTGGTCAGGCTGCAGTCATTGCTTTGATTTAAGCACAGAGCTTTCTGCTGGGTTAGTTTGTAAATCTTTAGCTCTGGAATGAATAAATCACGCTTCTAATGCTTCTGCAGATATGGAAGGCCAGGCCGACGGGCAGTGCCTCTGATGGCCAGAGTGAAAAATCAGCCACAAACCTGATAGAATAAGGAATGCAGCAATAAGGCCCCTTTACAGAAACCATGAATAGCTGTTGTTTTGGCTTCTAGCAGAGAGAAGGTCACTCTTGCTAGCAGCAAAGGGAGTATTTTTTTTTATTTTAGTAACTGTGTATTTAGCAAGGAGGCTATTTAAGTGCCTGCATCTGTGTGCTGCTGCCGTTGACTATCCTTATTCTCTAAATGTCAAACACATCTTTCATATCCCAGGAAGTGGGATTCTCATTGCATTCAGTTATTTTTAAATAACCTCTAGCTTCTATTTTCATAAACACTGAGGTACTAATAAAGTATAGGTTTTAGGATTTTAATTTATTGTAGATTACAGTAGTAATCCACAGGAGGAATCCAGCATGGAAGTTACATTTCCTATTGTGTCACAGTGTAAGAGGTGGTTGCTGTCATCACTTCATGGCTAGTTGGCTTATGCATTTCAGGCGGTCAGCAGTGATGGTTGTACCTGCAGGTCTTTTTTTTCTCCTCTTGCCCTCCTCCTGGTTATTAAAGCTTGCAGTTGTGCACCACCTATCTACAACACCTCTTGGAAGTCTCCTTGGAAGAAAGAGACTTCATCTAACATCCTATACGTAGTTGCCTCACCCATCTCTCACTCAGCACAAGCTATGCACGTAGCTTTTGAGTTAGATTCTTTATTTTACCCAGCGATTTTTCTTCCAGAATTTGTCAAAATAACCCTCCGTTATCTTTCTAACAGCTCATGAATGTCTGTTTTATGTAAAGCAGAGTTTCTTAACCTTAGCCTGTTGACATCTTGGACCAGACAGTGCTTTGTATTGGGTGCTACCCGCTGCACTGCAGGATGTGCTCCCATTCCCAGGCCTGGACTTACAAGGTGCCAAGAGCATTCCCCCTTCCCCAGCTGTGGGAACCAAGAATGTCTCCAGACTTTGCCAGATGTCTCCTTAGGGACAATTTACCCCTGTTGAGAACGGATGTAAAATATCTGAGAAACATTCTACAGGTCAGAAAACGGAGGCACTGCAGGGTTAATTATTGTGGTTTCCACCTTCACTCACATGCTGTGGACCTTCATGTTGAACCAGTGTGGCTCTGCAGCGGCCTCATAACATAACAACCCATTCCATTTATAAAAGACACTTGACATTTACCAACAACTACATGGATTTAAAAAAAAATTTTAATATGATTATATTTCCCTTTCATTTGCTTTCTCATAGGCATTTGCATTTAGAAGTGATCCTTCACCACCCTATCCAAGGCAGAGGAGGAGCTAGAGAATTCCTGTGTGTCTGGGAATGCAAGAAAGACATGCCTCTGAGGAAACAGCAAGACTCAGCAGAGGATTAGGAAGCATGGCAGGAAAATGCAAGACCAAAGTTCAGAGGCTCAGGACCAGGAATCCGTAAGAAGTGAAAGGAAAACTTAGGTGTCCCTCTGCTTAGCCCCAGGCAGTGATAAGGCTGCTGCCATCACAGAGACTCTGGAGTCAGTGGGGTATTCTCTGCCCAGTCAGAAAGCTCCCTTCAGACTTTGTGAGAGGAGAAGCTCCTGTTTAGTGAGAAACCAGGTGGGTGGGTTGGTTTATACAAGAGCTTTGGGGACAAGAATCATAACTCTCATTTTTGGTGTCCACTCTTCATTCTTGACAAGTAATAAGAGCATAATGAAAAAAGTTGATGAATGAATGAACTCCAGTGAGATCACCCTAATAAAATCAAAAGTCAACATAAATTTCCTTCTGAGATTCAATTATAATAATTATGTGTCAATTTCTTAAAACTTATACATTGAATAAAGCTCTCAGGGTGCATTTATTCCAAGTAGAAATGTGAAGAAGGCCTTACTACAGTTTATTAAAATCCCCTTTAAAATATATACAGATTAACAACTTTAATATAAATAGATGTATTCCTTTTTATAAATCCTTATGCAGAAGTTTGAAAATAGGTCGCAAATTCAAAATGATACTGATCGTTATCTTACTAAAAGATATAGAAAAACTAAATATTTTAATTTTCGTTATTATACATTTTGTTTGGTGTAGCAGGGCCCACCTGGGACCTGAGGTGCATTTATGAGGCTGTCAGAGAACGTGCAGGAAGGCTGATTAGGGCAAGGGACACAGCAAGGATTCTACATGAATAAGATGTGATAAAGCCATTTGGAAAATGCCACACACCATAGAGGGCAAAGGAACTTGGGGCTTTGTTCAGGGGATACTTCATGTGGTGGACACACCCTCGTGACCCCCCAGGTAACTCTCTCCCCTTGAGTATGAGCGGAACTTTGGCTTGCTTCCCATCCATATAACCTGGCAAAGATGGTGGGATTTCACACCCTCCATGACTATTCCATCTCAGCAAACTGGAGTGGGAAACTTCTCCTGCCCACAGAAGAAGACGGTTATCATGTTGTAATAGGGTTACACAACATGGAATTGCAGGGTCCGCTGAGGGCTGAGCGTGGCCACTGGCCAGCAGCCAGCAAGAAGTGGGGACAGCAGTCCTACAACCAAGAGAAGACAAATTCAGCCAACAAACTGAAAGAGCTAGAACGTGCATTCTCCAACACTTGAGCCTCCAGATGACACTGTAGCTTGGTTGGTGCCTTATTTTTGATATGTGAGACCCTGAGCAGGCCACCCAAACTGTGGGATAATAAAAATACATTGTTCAAATCCACTCAGTGTGGTGAATTGTTCTACAGCACTAGAAAATGAATATACTGAGTATAATTTGCACTTGTCACTGACAAGAATATATTCCCCAGAGCAAAGATTTTGCAAAAAGAGAAAAAATAAAAAACTAAATTGTTATTTTCCCCAAATGTCTGGGAGGTTGAAAATTTAAGACTCGCTCTACTTGGATTCCTGCACCATTGATAGCAGGAGAAAACGAGGATATAAGCAAAGGCTCGTGCATCCCGAATAGCCGGCTGTGACCTTCTGAACCCGAACGTGGTGGATTTCTTAGCAGAGGAACTTCAATGGCAATAGGTGTCCCCTTGGTGCATGCAGAGGCTCTACACTGGCAAGCCACCAGGTGTGGTTATTGAGAGGCACTGCAGTGGAAGAACTTCCTCTGCAGGCATTCTTGTGGGAATTTCAGCACCTGCACAGTATGTGTATACTGTTTTAGATCATGAAGCGACTGAATACATCAGCTCAGGGGTGGTGGTGAAAAAGCAGAGTCAGTAGCAGGCTCCAGAGTGAGGACAACATAGCACAGGTGAGGTAGCAGCTGAGGATTATAGGAATAAAAGGCTGGAGTTCCTACAGAAGCTGGAAATAATCCATTTTGGCCATTGCCAACACATTATAAGAAAAAGGTGGGCATGGCCTGTGGAAAGCAGTCTCCAAATTAGTTCTACAAAGGGCATCTATCAGTCAGCATGGGAACTGATTTGAATGGCTCCCCTCAAGAGCTCATGATGAGACATAGTGTTCTTAGTTGTGAGTTTCATAAGAGCGTGCTTATGTTCTAGTTTATCACCTTCCAATCACCTTAGCATATATCATTCATACTTACTAATCGATGTATTTATTTAGGATCAGAACTAACTGACTTTGATGGTGATGTGGTTTGGATTTGTGTCCCTGCCCAAATCTCATGTTGAATTGTAGTCCCCACTGTTGGAGGAAAGGTTTGGTGGGAGATGATTGGATCAAGGGGGTGAATTTCTCCCTTGCTGTTCTGGTGATAGCGAGTGAGTTCTCACATGATCTGGTCATTTAAAAGCATGTAGCACCTCCCCATTCACCCTCTTCCTCCTGCTCTGGCTGTGCAAGACATGCCTGCTTCCCCTTTGCCTTCCACTGTGATTGTAAATTTCCTGAGGCCTAACCAGAAGCAGAAGCCTGGGCAGCCTGAAGAACCATGGGCCAACTAAACTTCTTTTCTTTGTAAATTACTCAGTTTCAGGTATTTCTTTATAGCAGTGCAAGAACAGACTAATACAGATGGCTTGATGGTTCAAAACTAGGCATGCAGATAAAACAACTTCTTCTTCAACCTGTGCCCTAGTCAGGGCATGCTCCTCATGACTACCATGGAGGCTTACACTAAAAAGTACTGCTTCTGAAACTCCAGACTCCATAGAAAAATTACGCATACTCTAGAACTTACATTTCTATTTGGAAGCCAAAATACTTTCTTATATCATGCTATGTATTAGACACAAGTTTTCTTTTCTTTGTGGAAAAACTAGACTTTGTCTCTTAAGAGTTATGGCTGTTTATGAATTAAACTAGTTATTTGCCTTTGAAGTTATGAAAATCTATTAAGATTATAAAATGCCCATTTTTTCTACATTTCCTCAACATCAATGCAGAAACATGAAAACAGTATTATTTTAAAAGAATCAGCTACTAGTGTAGGTTTTGTATTCTAGATTGTTTTTGAGTGGTTGGGTTGATTTCTGAAATTATTTCGTGTTTCTAGTCTTCAATAATATTTTAGAATCAGAACAAATGGACTTTGATGGCTTGATAACATAAAATCACATGTAGAACATAAAGGGGTCTTATATTATTTTCTTTCTAAATTGGACTTTTAAAAAATTTAGTTAGATGAAAACAGGCAAGCAGGGAGAATGGGAGAAAACAAGAGAAAGAGAGAGAATAAGAAGATGAAGATAATATGGTTGCCAATGTAAATAATCAGTGCTCACAAATTTATGGTATAAATCTCTTTATATAAAAGTTTAAGTTCAATAAGTATTGTTCTATTTTGTGAAGTCGTCTGCAGCCACCATACTCAACTTTGCTAATTTGGGAATACTTCTTGAACCAGAAATTAAAACACAAGGAGAAGGAAGAAATGAATGTTCAGCATTCGGAGAGACGATACTTCATTATGCAATAATTTGTTGTGTTCATGATCTCTCTGAAAGGGATTGATGGGTTAATTAATTTGTCTTTTATCTTACCTATGTAACTACTCAAAGCCTGCCTGTATTCCAAAGGAGTTTCTGTCTCCGATATTGGCGATATCTACCGCACCTTCTTTCATGGCCTTCATACACAGTGACTTTACTGCAAGAACAGAGGGCAAGGAAAGTGGAGAACTGTTTCCCTGACTAACAGCAGTATTAGCCAAGAGGGCAGATATTTAAGGAAACCAGCCACTCTGCTAAAGCTCAGCCTAGGACTTTTCTGCTCTTCAGCACATGCATATGTATTTTTTCTGTTTCTGATAATGGAGAAGCCCTCTAAAAGTTGGAGCCAAGGGTAAACAGAAGCGAACTAAGTTGGCCATTTAAATGGACTGTGGCTTTTCCCGCTTGCTTCCTGGCACCTCCCACATCAGCCCTAGAGCAATTAGGTTCTGGATGGAGAACCACAGCACACTACATTCACCCTACATTTTAAGCTACAGCTCCAGTCCACACAAAGGTGAGGGAAGAAGAATTTTGAGCTAAAGGATATGTGAGTGGAGTCTTATGCTGAACTCAACTGTAGTCTTAAGCACTGGAGAGAGACTCACAGTGTTGGGAAATTACGGATTCTGGCTAAGGGAGCTACTGCCTGGCAGGAAATGGAGATATTTTGGTTCCTTGAAATACACATAAACACAGAAATAGGGGAAACCAAAACTGTGTCACGTTGAAACCCTGCAGAATTTGAGCCATCCTAGTGTAGAGGGAGGAAGCCTTGCCTGTGCTGAGGGCCATGGGCCCACGGCTCGTGGTTCTCATACGTGTGGCACAGAGTCAGCACTATATAGCTACATAAATCAATGCATTATCCACAGAAAGACTCTCTTTACAAATAAGTTTCCTTGTATTGGTTGAAATCAGACATGATCTTCTTACAAACAGGACCCTCTCTCATTATCACTGGATGTAGTAATAGCACAGTATTCACCTTAACTAGTGT
>PVKP010018527.1:0-44128 GCA_004027715.1 Plecturocebus donacophilus | reverse complement strand
CCTCCAGGGTCCTCAGAAAGAAATTTAGGTCAGAGAACAGTAGAGTTCAGTCCCCAGCTCCCCTTCCCTGAGGCCTAGGTGCCCACGGCTGACATTTGCATGTGGTGGGACCCAGATTTCTGAGAAACAACTCAGGGTCATATGTTAAGATGCTCTCTTTAGTTCTTGTAGGGAACCGAACATCTCATGACGGGTGACTCTAACTTCCTTAGCTATTGTTTTAAGCTACTATTACCTTCTTGCTTATTAAGTTGTTCATTTACTTCTCAGGGCTGGCTGGGTGCCTGGAATTGCCCTTGAAGAAACTCAAGGTTTTCCTTTATTTTCATGCTTGGGGGATGGGTACCCAGCAGGCCCCTAAGAGATGTTCCTGCTCCAATTCACCCTCTTTTAGGGATGGTGAAAACAGCTAAATAAAAGCAAGATTTTTGGTTCAGGCAAACTCGGTATGAATCCTTAACATGCTGCCTATTTAGGTTATGATGCAAAATAGCTCATGCCTTAGCCTCAGATTCCACTCCATAAACCACCTCATAAGCCGTCTACACAGATGTATGGCAGCCTAGCATCTGCTGGGACAATACATTTAGTCCCTCTGTTGTCTTCCCCAAGTTCTAAGTTCTACAGAGCCCACAAAGTCACAGGTAATTTAGCCAAAAGCCTGCAAAACAGCAGACTTGGGGCATTTTTCTTTTAAATCAACTTTATTGAAGTATGATTCATGTACCCTCAAAGGCACCCTTGCTAATGGTGCAGCTTGGTGGCTTTAGATGAGTGGTTGTCTGTGTGCCCATCTCCACAGTCAAGCTGTGGAACACGTCACTGTCCTAAATCATCTTATGCCACTTTGCAGTCAGTCTTCTCCAGGTAACAAGGGATCTGCCTTCCTTCACTAAAAGTAACATTTGCGTTTTCCAGAATATCATGCCATGGAGTCTTGTGACATGTGCACTTGGTGTTGCTGTGCAGATCAATAGCTTGCCCCTTTCACTGCTAGTAGGATTCCCCTGTACGAATCAACAGTGTGTTCACCCATTCACTAGTTGGTGGACATTCGAGTTGTCTCCATTCTGGAGCTACTATGCAAAACGCTGCTATGAACATGTGTGTATGCTTTTTGTGGAACACGCTTTATTTGCCTTTAGGAAATGCCCAGGAGTAGAATGGCTGAGTCAGATGATAGGTCGATGTTTAATTTTATAGGGAACAGCCAAGCTGTTTTCCAAAGGAGCTGCCCATTCCCATTCTCCAGTCTCCCGGCAGCACGGGACAGGCGGGGACGGCTCTGCGCCTCGTCAGCGTCCGGTTCCATGGACTTGGCCTTTCTGGTTTTTGCCCTTCCAGTGGGTGTGTAATGGAGTCTTCTATCTCTTCCCCTTCAACTTTTTTTTGAAGTCATACATCTTGCATTTTGTTGGGAAAGTTGGTGAAGTGGTAAAGGCAAAGCTAAGAAACATGCTTCTCTCTCTGAGAACCTAAAATCCAAATAAATAAAACCTGACGACAGGTGGGGAAGGCCGCCGCGGCAGAGCAGGAAACGTGCTGCGGACCAGCTCCAGTGCCTTGCCTGCAGGGAGTTCTTCGTTCCCATAGGAAGCATTAAGAGAGGCTTCACAGAGGAGAGGGCCTCTGAGCTGGGCCCTCAGTGAGGGAGAGGTCTCAGCAGCCCAGGCAGGGGAATGGGCTGGGCGGGGCGTCCTGGGCCGAGAGAATCCTGGAAGCAAAGGAGCTGAGGTCAAAGGGTCCTGAGTGTCTGGGGAGCCAGGGTACCCCTGAGCAGCTGGTGTATAGAATGCTAACATTTCCCCAGCCCATCCCTGGTGACTTTTAATATTTTTTTGAAGTTTTAACAAATGCCTCTTCTTTAAAATCTGCATGCCTTGAAAAGTCACTGCAAATGAAGTGGCTGGCCTATGTTAAGGGCTGAATAAGGGGATGCTGAATGGATGGATGGATGTGTGAATGAAAGGACCGGATGCCTGTAGAACAATGTAACAGAAGGTTTGGAGACAGTGCAGATGAAAAGCTCAAGGGAGCACAGAGGAGAGGAGATGCGCTCATGCTAGAAAACGTGAACAGCTTTTCAGAGAATGGGGCTTTCTAGGTCTAGTTTTAGATATAAATAAGGAAGGAAAAGCGTTTCAGAGAAGAGAACAGCATAAACACAGTTTCATAGCTGGAAACAGGCACGAGAGAGCATGATTTGGTGCAATTGAGGGGAAAGTTCTACTCTTAATGTTTTCCATGTTTACATTCCAACAATATGTAAGGAACTCTTCTGTATGTCTTCACTGATATGGTATTTAGTTTTTAATTCAACAGGCATTGAAGTGTCACTGCCTGCTATGAGCTGGCACTGGCAATGTCATAGTTCACAGGGCATGAGACTTGCCTGCAGGGCACCTCCAGCCCTGTCTGTGTACCCATCCCCACAGTCGAGCTATGGAGCATGTCACTACCCTAATGATCTCATGCCACTTTGCAGTCAGTCTGCTAACAGCATAAACACAGTTTATCCTGGAGAAGCAGTGGAATAAAGAAAGAGACTGAAAAAATATGAAATACTGTCCTATGAAGCAACCTGGATACAGCTGGAGGTCATTATCCTAAGTGAAATAACACAGGAACAAAACCAAATACTGCATGTTCTCACTTATAAGTGAGAGTAAACATTCAGTACTCATGGACATAACGATGGAGATACTAGATACTGCGGACTACTAGAGGTGGGAGGGACGGCAGGAGGCAAGGGTTGCAGAACTATCCGTTGAGTAGTATACTCACTACCTGATTCATTCATACCCAAAACTTCAACGTCACACAATATACCCAGTAACAAGCCTGTACAGTGCCTCCTGAAGCTAAAATATAAGTTGAAATTATAAAAAAAAGAAAGAAGGACAGGAAGGGAAGGAGGGAGGGAAGGAAGGGGAGGAAGGGTAGGAAGAGTGGGAGAGAGGGAGGGAAGGAAGGGGAGGAAGGGAGAGAGGGGAGGAAAGAAGGGAGGGAGAGAGAGGAAGGGGCTTAAGAAATCAAACAACTTGGTGCATAGGAGCTAAGTTATGCAGGGCCCTCCTTTAGGACACAGAAGAGTCAGGGGTATTGAAGCCAGATCCACCGAGAAGTGTTGGCTAAAGAGCTGTTGAAGGTGTGGACTGCAGAAAGCCAGCACTGGGAAATTTAGGAAACAGAAAACCTCTTGGCAGTGGCCAAGAACCCACTGCGCACAGCCTATTCCCCTTGAAGCTGGGGCAGAGAGAAGCATGAATGAACTGCAAAGGCTAGAGGGATGATGCCTGGGAGGGAGGGCCATCTGCCAGCGCGCCAAGAAGAAGCTGAAAAAAGTCCAAACCCCAGCATTAGAAGGAGCAAGTCACACGTGTCACGAAGGACAGCACACATCTTACACTTTTCCTGTATATTTTGTCGATGCTTCCATTATCTGTGGCTATATAACAATCCATTACAGAACTCAGCTTAGAACAGTAACAATTTATTACTTCTCATGATTCTGTGGGTCAGGAGTTCAGGCAAGGGTGGCTTCCTCGCCATGTGGCACCCACTGAGGCCACTCACTTGGTGGCATTCAGTTGGTACCTGGGCTGGAAGTTTCCAGAAAGCTTCATTCACACTGTTTGGTTCTTCAATATTCTAACCAGAGCATCCTCACAGGAAGGTGTTTGGTTTCCTCACAGAATGTGAGCGTGGTCACTGCCAGGCTTCTATGGCCTGTGCCTGGGAGAGTCGCAGCTTCACTGCCACTATGTTCTATTGGCCAAGCAAGTCACAGGGCCAGTGCAGACTGCGGGGCAGACTCCTCTTGGGGAAGGAAAGACCTGAGCCCCAATACATGGGGAGGGAGTAATAGTGGCTGACCTGATCAAATACATGAAAGGAATCATGAGAATTTGCTAGTGGAATCCATTTATCACTTATGCCTTTCACAGCCAACTCCCAGGGGAATAAGTGGGTCTTGTCTAGGAAAAATGAGGGTCTGTAAGAGATTTGGGGCTGCAGGCCCAGCTTCCTAACACTCAAGCTCATGCACTTCCAGATTTCATCAGTTTTTTTATTTATTTTTTCTGGTCCATGCCGCACTGCAGCTGACACTGTGAGGAGCAAGACGGAAAAGTCATAACCTTGCCACATAAATGCCTGTGTTTGGTTTATTCTTGTTCCTCATTTTTTTCTTCTAAATACACAAATAAGGCAAATCAAAAACTAGACAAGACCCTTCCCATTTACTCTCCTCCGCCAAAAGCAATTCTGACTTCTATTCACATGGATTACTGTTTATGAACTTTCTCTAAGTTGAGTCATTCACTGTGTACTCCTTTGTGTCTGATTTTTTTTTCACCTGGAAATATGTTTCTTCACTGATCCAGTTGGTGCACAGGGCAGGAGTTAATTTTGTTTTCGTTGGTTTTGTTGTATGAATTCCATGTAGAATTATGCCTTTGCCCTCTGAGAGGTGAAGCCCTGGATTCCTGTTTTATACCCAGCTGTGCTGCCCCTGAGAGCCTCTTCTGTTACATGGGCATTGACTGAAGTTACAGCCCAAAGGAAGTCTCTCCGAAAAACATAGCCCCACGAAGAAAGTTAACGCCATGCCTCTGGTCTGGGCCACCACAACAGGCTCTAGGTGGTGAGTGTCCCCTGGGAGCTTCATCAGGTTTCCTAACTCCAGCAGACACAATGGCACCAACCGTGTCCCCACAGCCAGCACCACCATAGAGCTGGCCGCCAGGCCTCCAGCACCAACAGGACTTTGTCTGGCATTGAAAGTCAGCTCTGCTCATGGCAAAAAGTGCCTGACAATCAACACCTACCCCCGGCTTCCCTCAATCGCTGGCTGATGGGCATGGCCAAGAAGGCCCCAGCTCTCATGCCCCTCAGACCGATAACCCCGAGGTATCTGTGCCACACTGCTAAACTAAATTTTCTGGGGGGAATTCAGCTGCTGTGGCCCACAGCTATCACTTTCTGGATAGCATGCCTTTTATTGGCCGGCTTCTCTTTGCCTTATCACTTCCCTACTCCCCAGGGGAGCTTCCTGGGACCACCTCGCAGATAACCCACAGCAAAATCCTCACCTCAGGGTCACCCCAGGAGGAAAACCAGCTCACAGACTCTTAGACATGGAATGCCACATGTGTGGACCGAAGGGCTGAAGCAGAAAAGCCACTTCTGAGTGTGGCCCACCTCCTCCTTCTCCTTTGTGTCACCAAAAAGAACAGTAAACCTTAGTGGACTAAGGTGTGTGTAGTGTGTGTGTGTATTTTTTTTTCTTTTGAAAAGCATTTTTTTTTTTGAGACAGAGTCTTGCTCTGCCGCCAGGCTGGAGTGCAGTGGCGCAATCTCGGCTCACTGCAACCTCCACCTCCTGGGTTCAAGTGATTCTTCCCCCTCAGCCTCCGGAGTAGCTGGAACCACAGGCACGTACCACCATGCCCAGCTAATTTTTTTATATTTTTAGTAGAGATGGGGTTTCACCATGTTGGCCAGGATGGTCTCGATCTCTTGACCTTGTGATCCGTCCGCCTCGGCCTCCCAAAGTGCTGGGATTACAGGCGTGAGCCACCGCGCCCGGCATGAAAAGCATTTTTTCCACAGGTACCAGAGCCTCCTGTCAGAAATGTGTTTGATTATGAGAAGCAAAACTCAGCTTTCCTAGCATAAGGCAGACTTTAGGTTGACAAGATTTTGGTTGCCTAGAGATGATCTTGGTGATGTGACGACTGTTTTTTCATTTCTAAAGGAGCTGATTTCACTGCTCTTTTTGTGGAATATTGAGAGCTCCCTACTTCTTAACGTATTTCCGCTTTGCTTTTTGAAATGTGCCGGCGCAGCCACGTGCACAGAGGAAGGGTTGAGCTGCCGTCTCGCCCTCAGTCTCCAGGTATGTGCAGTACTCGGACCATAAACATTTCTTTTGATTTCTCTGCATTCTTATGTTCCAGATATGTGTACATATTCACAGAAAGAAAAGAAGTACCATTTCCTCAAAACATAACTTTGAAAAATAAGAAGCTCCTAGAATACAATATAGGAGATACTTTTATCACTTTATAGTGAGGAGAGTTCGTCTCTTAAATATGAACAAAAACACAAACTGTAAAAAAGGAAAAGACTGTTGGATTGGGCTGTGTTAGCATCTGCTCGTGAGCGACACCATGAAATAAGTGAAAAGGAAAGCATCAGGCTAGAGGATGAGGATGGCAAGGGCAGCTATTAAAAATTCCAAAAATTGCTGGGCATGGTAGCTCACACCTGTAATCCCAGCACTTTGGGTGGCCAAGGCGGCCAGATTACTTGAGGTCAGGAGTTCAAGATCATCCTAGCTAATATGGTGAAACTCCATCTCTACTAAGAAAAAAAAGTAAAAAAAAAAGTAGCCAGGCAGAGTGGCACATGCCTGTAATCCCAGCTACTCAGGAGACTGAGGCAAGAGAATTGCTTGAACCCAGGAGGCAGAGGTTGCACTGAGCTGAGATCACACCACGACACTCCAGATCACACCACAGCACTCCAGATCACACCACGGCACTCCAGATCACACCACGGCACTGCAGATCACACCACGGCACTCCAGATCACACCACGGCACTGCAGATCACACCACGGCACTCCAGATCACACCACGGCACTCCAGATCACACCACTGCACTCCAGCCTTGGCAACAGAGAAACAAAACAGAACACTTCCAAAAATTAATTTAAAAAGACAACCTAACAGGAAAATAGGTTAAAGACTTGAACGATCACTTGATAAAAGAAGTTATCCAGGGTGGTAATAAACTTATATAAAAGCTTCCTAATATCTTTAGTTTTCAGGGAAATGTAGACTAAAACAAAAATGAGAACTCATTAGATGTGTACTGGAATAGCCTAAACTAAGCTAAATACAAATCCTGATAATACCAAGCATTCGTGAGAACGTGGACAACTCAAACTCTCAGTTGGCATGACATTCGGAAAAAAATATTGAGCAGTGTTTCTATAATCCAAACATGCGTATGCCTCATGACACAACACCTTATATTCAGGTATTTATGGCATGTACAAGAATGTTTATAGGAGCACTGTTAGTAGGAAGGAAACTGAGTAACTTACATATACTTCGATACCAGAATAAATTTAAAAGTATGGCTTACGTACATAGTGAGATGTTGATACAGAAAATGAAAAGAATATTCTACTTCTATATGAACAATTAGATCAATGTCACAGATATAATGAAACCAGATTTAAAAGAACAAACATCAAATGATTCCATTTATATGAAGTGTACGAACACCAATCTATGGGGCAGGAAGTCAGAATCTTGATTAGTTTTGTTGGGGGAGGGAGGTTGGAGAGTGAGTGGATGTAGTTTCTTTGTTTGTGTTAATGTAGAGGCTTAGCAGACCAAAATGGAATTTAAATCAGGAAGGGAAAGCAAAGACAATAATCCCAAAAGACAAACGTTTATGTAGCAGCTGCCCTAGGCTGTGATGATGAGATCATCAGATAAGAGCAGAGGAAATTTTCTCATTCAGTGTCGACATTCACAGTAAGCCTGAAGTCCCAGATTGATTCAAACAGAAAAGATAAACTGGGAGGTTATAGCACGACGGATCCTATCACACTTAAGCACTTGGGCTAGATCACTCTCCACTCGTTTCTCTCTGTGCCACTGTCTTTCTTCATATTCTGAACAGCACGTGTCATGCTCCGTGTTTACATGATTTCTGCATGCATTTGCACATGCATGTTTAGCTCCTGGCTCTTTGTGAGTCTTTGGAAGAACAGATGTTCTTAGTTTTAACGTAATCTAACTCGTCAGTATTTTTTCTATCATTTGCTTTTTTCTTTGCATGTTTTAACAAAATCCTTTGCTACCCCAAGATAGCAAATATATTTTATTGTATTTCAGAAACATATCACATTTTGATTTTAAGTTCAGTCTTCAGTTCACCTTCTTGGAAGATGTGTCCTTTTGGACTTGCTGGCAATCCATGACACAGATATGTCTTCGCTGCATTGCCCCACTGAGTGAATCGAAATAGGCTGGTACAGAGACAGGATGCGTAAGCGTATCCTTTCCATCTGAAAACCTTTCGGAAGCAACACAGGACTTCCGCCAAGCAGACATGTGTGGGGAGACATGAAGGCGTTTTGCCAGTAACGTGGGTCAGGCAGAGCTGACTACCTGCAGAAGGCAGGGGACAGGAGAGGCTGACCTGCTGGGGGAGCTGACCACAACGAGCAGCCTCTGGAGGCCTGAACACAGCGGATTTAAGGACTGCTGTTCCCAATGTGCACGGCACTCACCAGTGCATACAAAACAGACCTATTTGCCTCTACTTTTCATAACAAGCACAGGCATTCAAGTGTTAATAAAACTGCTGTATTTTTAATATGTTAGAAACAAGCTTGGGAACTAAATCTTGATTTAAAAGAACTTTTAAAATAAAAGGAGCACAGTGCAGTTTGAAGAACTACGTTGATTTATGAAATGGGAAAGTGATAAGAGAATTTGTCATGGGTTCCTCATGGGCCCAAATAGTCCAAAATTACAGATGACGATGCACATATAGGTCACATTTTATCCACGCTTAAAAGTTTTCACTGACTTCATGGAAGCATGTCATCCAGAGGGCCACAGTGTTGGTTATAAATGATTAACTGGGAGGGTAACCCCGACAAGGGGAACAGCAGTGGAAATACATAGACCACTTGCACCTATAAGCTAGCATCTGGAAGGGGATTCCCGGCTTCTCTCCTCACTGAACATCTACAGACACCATAGGCTTCAGAACAACAGCAGATTGTAAGGTGCACTAGAACCTGAGGAGCTGTACGAAGAATTGCACACGCAGCTCATTACATTCATTTTAAGTAACAACCGTGTACTTTCATATGTATAAAATTGACACATTGGGGCTTTCTTTGTATACTAATCATTTAGGGACCATATGAAATCAAAGATGTAGCTTTTGTAATGCTTGAAAGTCTTATACCTATGCAACTGCATGTCTCACACTAACTTAAATATGTCTTCTACACACAAAGCCTCAAAACTTTATTAGCGAACACATCAGCAGTCATGTTGGAATTCATGGATTTTTATAGCCCTTTACAGTTTTCTTTTATTTTACATTTATATTTTGTTACTTTATGATGGCAGAGTTTCAAAAACATGTTAAAGGCCTTTGCATATTATATGCATTCCTTATTTATTGGTCCTACTAGCAAACCAACAATTTTGGGAAGAGTTGGATCCCAGCCTCTCGTAAATGCAACACCCTGACATCACTGCATTTTCCAGCCCTTGTTTCTGCCTCCTCACTGGAGAATGTGTTCTAGTCCTCAGGTCAGCTCTGTTTCTGACTCATAAGGAAATATGGGCTTCCAGACTAATGCTTTGAGAGTGAGCATACCTCTCAACATCTGAAGCTCTGCTCTTTCTCTTACCATCTCATTTATAAACAGTCAGCCTTAGTCACTATTCGCGTTCCCATTTCATTTTTAAGACACATTTCTTTCTTTACAGAATGAGCCCCCCCGGCAGCCTTTAACAAAGGGCCAGTGTTACTCGTGGCTTAAGTCCCCACGGTAAAGGTCTCCGCCGGGTCGTTTTCCTGTCAGTGCCTGCAACTCTGCATGTCTCGCAGCTCTGCAGGCTGCTCCGCTACCGCATGATCCTAACAGGAAGATCAGAGCAGGGCAATGCACCTGCTTTCTTTGATCTCAATCGAAATATATTTTCCTCCTTCCCAACGTGTTTCATGAGCATGAGGCTTTGATTACCTGTACACACTTGGAGTTTGCCAAGCATTTCCTTATGATCCCAGTTAATTCCACAGCAAACATTTTGAGCTTGGCCTTTCTATTCTCCCAGTTTTACAGACACACAGCTAAAGACGAGCATCTCAGTGGGAGAAGAGACTGCTCCGGGGTCCCTCAGTTCCACAGTGATAAAACCAAGACTGGAATCCAGGGCTTTGGATGGTACCGCCCACCAGCCTGGTCCAGCTCTCAGGCCTCTGCTTATACACACAGCTCATCTTCTGCTGCTGGGCAGGAGTCCTGTGAAAACTTCTGCAACCAGTGTTTAGGTGCATGGACTTCGGGAACACTTTCTACCCATCAGTTAGATTTTACGGTGGAAAGGAGCTGTTCTGTTGCCCACAAAGACACTGATCTCCTTCATTTTTGTCAGATGTCAGAGTCCTGGTGGGCTTCCATTTCCATCTCTCCTTACAGTTCTGAATCTGTTCTGGGAACTGTGACCTTTGTGGTCTCTGTTTTAAGGGCTTATTTTGTTGTTTATTTTTTGTAGAACATACTGCTTTGCTTTATATTTGTTTAAAGCTACCAACATATCTTTTTCTGCAAAATTTTCTAAGTTATTCCTATAGCTTTGTTTGACCTAGTTTTTCCCTCATATTTAACCCATTTTTCCATGATCTTCCATCTCTTCGAGTTTTTGTTACTACTTCATTTTCTGCCACTTTCATTTTTATGTTAATGCAAAGGATACACTATTAATGAAACTTTTAACATCTGTGTATCTTTCATCTGCTTTCTTTCCTAATGCATTGTGTAACCCCTATTATACCACGGAAGAGTTTCATTGCTTCAGTATAAAGACAGATACCAGTCAAAACAGTGTAATCATTAATCAGCCTTGGCAGCGAAAGTGGATTTTTTGAAGTCTCTGTGTATTGAGACCATATAATTAAAGGCAAAAGTATACAGAGAGAAAAGGA
Organism: Plecturocebus donacophilus; assembly: GCA_004027715.1. Lineage (NCBI taxonomy): Eukaryota > Metazoa > Chordata > Mammalia > Primates > Pitheciidae > Plecturocebus > Plecturocebus donacophilus. The sequence goes on along the minus strand of PVKP010018527.1, from coordinate 33,374 downwards.
TTTCTAGAACCCAGATGCTCTCCTTGTACATCTGGAGCTAGAGTTTAGATGAGCCATACGCAGGGAGAGCACGAGAGCTGCTCCAGCAGCCTGAGTCATAAGTAGAAGCTCCTTCCTGGTGAGTATGGAAAAGGAAGGGGACATTGCAAGAAAGATGGGAATGGAAACCTATTGGGATCTCCAGAAGGGCCAGCACCCTCTCACCCATAGGCTGCCCCAGGAGACGGAGGGTAAGGCCAATCAGAGGAAGAAAGCCAGAGATGAAGAGGGGACCAAGGACATCTGACAAGGCTCCACTTTCCCTCCAGCTTGGCCTGCGGAGGTGGCACAGCACTTGTGGTCCACGCACAATGACCATGCTGGTCGTGGTGCCTTATCTTTCAGTGGACGTGCCCTTCAACTGGTTACAAAAAGACAAGAAGCATCTTGAGTGCAGGATAACCCTGTGCTAATGTGGCTGCTTTCCTCTCCCGGAGCTCAACATCCTCTGGGGACCTTCGCAGGTGCTGGATTCCAGGAGAGCAGAAACCGTGAGCACGTTTTGTTTTACCCAAGGGTGGCCCCAGCACTGCGTAGACCACCTTGTCTCACTCTTGGTGCACAGATTTCCTTTCTGAGTCACTGAAGTTTCCTTTTAATCAGTGATTCGGTCCTCCAGGATGCTGGTTTTAGCAACCTCACTTTAATTTTGCATCTTCTCTGCCAGCCCATTGGACAGTCAAGTGGTTGCTCTTTTGCCCACCTGAAACTCAATTAAAGGTTAGTTAATAGAGTAAATATGTCAAAACTCTTGTTTGTATATCAAACAAGCGTTTTTTGCCAGAGACAAGTTAAAATGTGTTTGAGTAGACAGGTGTGCAGAGCTGTGCATGTTCATGCAAATGTATTTGCATTACTTGCTGTGAGTCCACCAGGGCCATTTGTGGAGGAATTCACAAATCTGAGTGCCTGTAGTGCTCACAAGAGGCCTGTGGACAAAGTCCTATTTAATCAAATCCTACATGAGGGCACCTTGATTTACTCTTCGAGCGTCTGCGATGTTGATGAAATATAGTGTGATGAAGTGCAGATGTTGCTTTGCTTCTCATCCCTTCCCAGTTTTGAAGCAACAGCTTGGTATTCCCACCCTGTATTGACTTAGTTATTCTGTTATTCTATTCAGTAAAGGTTCCACATTCTTAAATAACTTTTCAATTTCATATTTCATTTGGTAAGACAGAAATCTAATCTCCTACCCTCAGTTCACATCTCTAATCCTTCATCATTCAACTCTGATCTTAAATCAGCCTACTGAAGCATATAACAAAAATACCACCTGGAATATGCTGAAGTTTCCAGAATAATTTAAGTTTTGCTCTTTAATTAGAGCTCAGTTTTATATTATTTACTGACTGCATATGTCTAAGTGGTGAAACAGCATGATCTGCAGTATGGAGATACTTCAACATCTCTAGGTTAAAAGCTACACAGATCTGGGAGATTTCTCCAATTATAAAATAGTGACTGTGTCACCTTCGGAGCAGGACAGCTGTGGTTAGAATCTCCACCTCATCGCTTGCAGCGAAGGACCTTGAGCATCTGCTCTGCTGTCTGTGCCTCGGTTCCCTCTTCTGCTCAATGTTACAATAGCCACTTTGTTGGTAAATAAAATACAGAAACAGCAATCAATAATAATATCTCATATGTACTGAGTGTCTCTACCTTCACCCACTTCAGAATCGTCTCAGGGGAAAGATGGGCAGAAAGTCTGGTGTATAGTAAGCTCTCTACATCTCTACAGACAGGGAAGTATCTCACAGACAGGCCGAGGTCAGGACCCTTTGCACCCTTCAAAACCACTAGGGTCCCCCAAGGGGTTGATATTGATCAAAATTCACCACATTCACAATGAAAACTAAGACCTGTTTTAAATATGTATTAATCCACCTTGAAACAACAACAAACCCATTACCTGGTAACGTAGATATATTTTTATTAAAAATAACTGTATTTTCCAATGTTAAAAAAGTGAGAAGAGTGATGTTGCTTTACATTTCTGCAAAGCTCTTCACTGAATGTCTACTTTAATAGAAGAAGCTGGAATCTCCTATCCACTTTTTACTCAAACTGTTACAATGTGTTGCTTTGAACGCAGTCTGTGCACAAAACCCAGTCTCTCATGGGCATGTGAATGGGAAAGGGAGGTCCTTGTGGACACCTGAAAGGGTTTCAGAGACTCCCTGTGGTCCTCAGGACACCTTGAGAACTGTGAAAATAAGGGTTCATAAAACATTTAGGAAATCACACCTGATCATTACTTCTATTGCTATTTTAACTCTATCCATTAAATGTGAAAGCCTTGATACAGGGCTAGAGGGTATTGTGTCCAGTCCACGCCCTCTCTTGGTAACTAGGCTCAGCAAGGGCACCCTGCTACCCAGGGGGCACAGTTCTAGATTAATCTGGTAAGTCTGATGCTTTAGTCACAGCAATTAGAACAACAGAGGCTAAAAGGCTGTACCTGCCGCTGGGTTGAAACAGGCTGTGGAGAGCACCCCTGGATGCCGGCTGGTCCAGCCAGGTGGGCAGCACACAGGTGTGAGCAATACAGCTGTGTCCCAGCACACCAGAGCCCGCGTGCAACACCAAGGTCCGCAAATCATCCCCCTGCTGGGCGGGGCACAGCCACCAGGAGCCCTGGGTCTCCCACGGCAGAGGGAATCCCTCGTGGCTGTCCCCATTCTCTCAGAGGAAACCTCCCCAAGCAACATTTCATCGTGAAGCGGACAATGTCTCAAACAATTTGATTACTTTGGGTAAATATTGAAAACTGTCAAAGTGAGGCTCACAGCCTTTATTGGTAAGCAGACCATGGGAGTCTCAGCTTCTAGTTTTTCCAGTGCTCAGGAAATATGCTGGACGAAAAGTTCACCTGAGACAAGTACAGCCAGATTCCAGCGGGAGGGTATAGCACATCATCTACAGGAGACGGGGCCAAGAATCCCCCACCCAGCAGCTGGCCCAGGCTCGCAGGCCATGTTCACACAAAGCCAGATGTAGGCCCGGCTGTCTTGAAGTACCCAGTTCACCAGTGAGAGCTCCTTCCTACCGTCCTTTGTACTCGTGCCAAAGCCCCGGAGCCTCCTCTGAAGGGAGGATTCTGGTTCTCTGCTGGGAGCCCCCCTCTGGATCATAGATTCTGGTTCAGTGTTGGCCACTCACTGGGAGCAGGGCCCTGGCCAACACAAGTCACTGAGTTAAGTCACTCACTCCTCTGGCCGGGGTGGGGACGAGGGCACAGGCCCGCTTAGATCCTATTGACTGCATCAAGTGTTTAGTAACCCGTGGGCCTCATCTGGGTTCTTGAGACCCTGCAGGGAGGCTGATGATGAATGAGGCTGTTGGCAGAAGTGAAATGGGATCAGAGGCAGAGCCCAGTTCCATGCCCTGGGACTCCTGGAGATAAGCAGGGGCCCTCTTTGGTCATTGAAGCGCCAGCCGGAAGGGAGAGCTGTCGCCCCGTGGGTGAAAATCCCCATGTGGGGCAGCAGCAAGCCTCACATTTGGGTCGCTCTAACACGGAGGGATGTGAGCAGGGGAGGTACTCAGGTCATTCAGGCGTCTGGCCCACAGGCCTGTCGGTGCTGGCTGTGCAGCTGGGAGGCCGTGGATCGGTCATCTGGGTGGCAGGCAGTGACGTCAGCTCCCACCTTCTGCCTCATGGGCAATGAATGCTTGGAGGCAGGGTGGCTTTGGCCAGACTGTGGAGCCATCACCTCTGTCTCAGGCTGCCTAGAAAAGCAAGGGGAGAATGAGGGCAACATGTTTCTGTCTTCATACATCTTCTGTTAAGGTGTCCTCTTATTCCAGTAACAATTATTTTTCCTATTTTCATGTGAAGATATATATTGTTTTATGAATTGGCAAGGCGGATAACTGGTGGGTCACTTTGGCTGAGTCTGATTTAGTTTCTAATGTTACTGCTTAGCAAAATAACAGGCTGAAAAGTATAGACAGACCCAGATGAATGGGACTTGAAGTTTCTCCAGTGTAGGTATCCTCTTAAGAAAGAGACTGTTTTGAATGAAAAGAAAAATCATAAGTCATACATTTTAAAAGCCGGCAGATGCTACAAACATCACACATTTTGGGAAAATGCCACATTTCTAGGAACCAGCTGCTCGACATTCGTTCTGACACACTTTCCTGAATGCCTGCCTGCTGGGGCCTCCCCTTCACAGCATCCCTCTCCATAGAGAGATGTAAAGATGACTTTGCTATTTTCTTGCTATGACTGATGATAATTTTTTGTCTTATTAATTGGTTTTAAATACTTGTTTTGGCTTTACAGCTGGTAATCGGCAATGTCATATACATTTTAATATTGCTGCTAAGTTTTAGGAGATGTCTGTCAAATTCCTTATATCTGAGCTGTACAATTTAGAGCACTTTTATTTTTCTTATGCAGTAATTCATCTTAAGTAGTTAAGATTCAGCTAAGATTCACCTAATTTAACCAAGTTAAATGTTGTTTACACTGATGGCACTCAGCCAGTTTGTCGCTAGTGATCCTGTGGGTATGGGTTTCTCTTTTACTTTATTGTTTTTGGTGTTTTTCACTCTGAAATCAGTGTTTCCGACAGTTGGAGTCACAGGTGATCCTTAGTGGCTGATGCGTATGGAGGTGTTGTCTGGAATCTGTAGTCATCTTTCCTGTGGTATCTCTCAAGATATGTCAGGATTTAGGGCTTTCAACGGCATTCTCGCTAGTCTCAAAGCAGTGGAACATCGTAGGCAAAGGTGTTAGGGGTCTGTGAATAACCCTCAGAGCTGATATATGTCTTCATTTTCACAATGGAACATAAAGTGATGAATACTAACTAGAAAACAAAGCCAAAAGATGCACAACACTCCAGCGATTGGAACAATGAAACGTTTCTAATGAGTCCGTGGTCCAGCCTCAGAGCCGCTGGGAGTCTGGCTTCCAAGACACTGCTGTAATCACTGCAGGAGGGGAGCTTGTAATGATACAAACACAGAGTACACATACACTTCCAGTTGGTGTAACACTGCATTAGTTCTACTTCTACGGAGTCTCTTTAATCACTTGTAATTAAAACAGAAGTTACCAGAGGCCAGCGTATGATAAGCGCAGGAAGCCACTTGCACAGATGGATGCCCTTCTAGAAGGATCATCTCACCCTGCAGGGAAGACGGTTGTCACATCACCGCAGCACATCGCACGTTCCATGTGGAAAACATTCAGCTGTACTTCAATCTAATGAAAACCAGAGTCCACCTAGTGCTTGGCAGTGGCAGCTGGGAGAGCCACGCTGGAAACCAACCACCGTTCTCCACGGAACATGCTCCACTAACCCCTAGGGCCAAGACCAGCCAGCATGGAGCGCCCGTGGCTGCGGAAAGGCTTCTCATCCACACTCCTGTGAGTGCAACAGGCCATTGCCCAGTGCACAAGGGAAGTTAATATGCCGAGACACCGGCTGCAGCAGAGAAAGAGGTTTAATGACAGGGCTGCCGAATGAGGAGGTGGACGGAAACCTCAACTCCGTCTCCCTGAGGAGTTTCGGGCTAGGGCTTTTAAGGGCTTCAGATGGAGTCAAAGTGTAGAGATGGTTGATTGGTTAAGAGTGCAGGGTGAAGTTATAGGACAGAGAGAAAAAAAGCTGTATTCCCATGCTGATCTCATTTCTTTGTAGGGGTCTTCAAACTGGTTAGTGTCAACTGGGATTCAGGATCTGAAAAACATCTCAAGCATTTATTAAACAAAGCCTCATGATTCTAGCCTCAGAGATTCTACCTACAGGAACAATGGGAATGCAGATGGTCAGAGTCTAATGCTACCTGACTTTCAATTACAAGGAATTAGGCCAAAGTACACTCTGATTAGGGCTTGATTATAACTGTATTGCTTGTTAACCCATGAGAACGGTTTCATATCCACTCAGTGTTCTGTGTCCAGTTAAGATATGTTGAATAAAATAATTAGGACTGAAATCATGAATAGACAACAGAATACAGCTCAGCAATAAAAAGGAGTCAATGGTGAACGCACACAACAAACATGTAAATCTCAGAAGCCAGAGCTTGGGCTGTACCCCCAGAATGGAAGTCCTCTGCCCCCAAAGGTGAGGGGGTGAGCAGGAGGAACCAGTAATATCTCAAGTGCCACAGACTCACTATTCTTATCTCATTGTAGATTTTCCTGAATAAAGGTGTCTTGGCTGTATGCCTTTGGGACAGCCTCCACAGGCTTTGAACAGTAGTTTATGAGATGATCTTTACTAGCTATGGTTGTTTCTCAGGGAAGCAGTTCCATGGGTCTGGTTATGCTGCCATTCTGGAAGCACCTCTTCTTTGCTGGAATTTACATGCTTCTCCCCAGAGATCCATGCATCTGTGTCTCTAGCAATGACTGACTAGGTTTGCCTCATTGTTGCATGGTACGACGTGTCTGTGTTGCTGTGTTGACATCCCAATGTGTGAACACCCCACAGTCTACTCACCAGCTCTCCTGAGTGTGGGGATTTTCCAGTTTCCTGGCTCCTGCTTCAGTCAACAGTGCTGTCTTGTAATTCTTATACACAGGCATCCTTATCTTGGTCCTGATGTGTAAGTATATTCCTTTCACCTTCCCCCACTTAGAATGACAATGCTCACTCTAGATTTTTCTTCTAATAGATAATTATTAGATTGAAATTTTACCTTCTATTTCTACTTTTGAAAGAGCTTTTTATTATAAATAGATATTGAAATGATCATTTTAAAAATAACAATATGCTAAACTACTTTGTACAAGTTTTCTAATATTAAATCTTCCTTTCATACCTAGGATAAACTCAATTCCTTCTTTCTAAATGGTTAGCCCTATTTGCTGATATTATTTCGAATGTTTGCATCTGTATTCATGAAAAAAGATCTACCTCACAAAGATGTGAAAGAATTGAAAGGGAAAATGAAATCTTACCTAGGTCAGGGACGGAGGGTCAAGGTCGCTAATGCTGTCGTTCAAGTTCTATATTCTTGCTAACCAGGTTGTCTGCTTGACCTAGAATTAACGTAAAGAGATTCATTGAAATCTCACAAAATAATGGTGGATTTATCCTTGAAATTCTACAATGTTATTTTATACATCTTTTGAGGCTTCTTTTTTGGACATATACATATTTACAATGATTAAGCCTTTCTGATGAATTAAATTATTTGCCACTGGGTTTTGGCCCTCTCTACCTTTAAAAGTGCATTCCATCTGATTTGAGGTAATCGTTCCAGTTTTTCTTGGTTAGTAATAGCTTGCTATGCCTTATCCCATTTACTCTCTTTAAGTTTTCTTTCCAAAATTGTGTTCTGGGTATGCCACTTGCAAACCAAAATTACGCTTTATTGTCTAATTGGAAAATGGCTGTCATTTTCACATGTGAGTTTGGTCAGATTATGTGTATGGTACTTACTGCTTCATTTGTACCCATTTTTCCCATCTTAGGAGGGAAGATCCGACGCAGGATAACGCTAGTGGTGGAGCACAGGAGGGAGGCATTCTTAAGACAACTCAGTTTATCTGGAACATAGATGATAGTCGCCATTATTCTTATTTTCAAGTCAACATTGTTTTTAAAATTTCCAAATGCTCATGAAATTAATCATTTTTGTTGCCCATGCTAGAGCTGGGTCCAGGTGAAGGGAAGTCACAGGTCAGGAACTCTGTGGGTCAACAGTTGAAGGAAAGTGAGATGTATTCAGACTTTGTGTTTGGAAAACAGGGCCTATGAAGCATTATTTTTAAAAGTCTGGAATTTTTTCCCCAAGGGTCTTAAGTTTTCTTCTTCACTTAGAATTGAATTAGGAAACAAAAATGGAATACATTCAGGACTTTTCCATCTGGAGATTCTGGGTGCCCTCAAATGGAGTGAAGATACTGTGAGTTATTTAAATACATAATGCCTTCACCAACATCATGCAGTATAGACTAACCAAGATGCCTGGTTTTGTAGCTTTTTTGCTAGAATTATGTCACCTCAACTCAGACTTGTAGCAAAGATTATGTCTTTCTGATCATAAACTGGTAACATAAATGCTATGATTTTTTTAAATACAGAAACAAATTTGAGTCTAAATGGGCAAAAATATGAGAAATGGGATATTTGCATATTCTCAGTGTATCACTCCAGAAGGTATGTATTAATGACAATGGAGAAAATAACATCTTTACAGTGAAAAAACCAGGAAGACACCTCTGAACCAAGTGACCCAGGTGAACACGGGGCATTAATATGGTGCTGGCATTTCACATCCGTGCAGGCATGAACTGGGAGCCTCATCACAGCAAAAGCACATAACCCAATCAGACTATTTTGCATAGAAGTGAATCCATCAATTCTTTTGTTTCAAGTAAACTTTGTTTCAAAGTATATCATAAAAAGAGGAAGTGGAACGCACACAGCTGGATAAAGTTCTAAGTGGTAGAATCTTACCCAGATGAAAATGTGGAACATTTCCAGCATCCCACGGCCCTCCCCCAGTGGCCCCTCCAACCAATCACCCCCCTTTCCAAGTGTAGCCACAACCCTGAGTTCTCTCATCAAAAGTTCATTTGATACGTCTTTGACTTTATACAAATAGAATCATAACACAATTTTTGTGCCTGCTTCTTTTCATTGTTTATCTGTTACATTCATTCATATCACTGCATTCTGCAGTAATGTGTTTTGTTAGTGTTATGTAGTATTTCCCTGCAAAAATATGCCAAGTTCCATTTATCCATTCTCTTATTTGAGAATAATCATTTGAGTTGTTTCCAATTTCTTGTTATTATAAAAACACCACTATAAATATCCTTGTACATGTCTGTGGTCAAAACATGTACGCATTTCTGGAATGGAACTGCTGAGTCATAGATTATGTGTGTGTTCCGTTTCCATAGACACTCTCAAGCATACTTCCAGTGCTTTCACAAACTTAGATTTACATTAGGATTGTAGCAGAATTTGCTTCACATCCTTTTCAACAGTTGGTTGAAATAACTAACACCTTGGTCATCAGGAAAATGCAAATGTGTATGCGCGTATATATTATATCTACAAGTATATTTACATCTTATACATATGCACATATATTTGCATTTCCCTGCTGGCCAACGTGGCAGTGTACCTCTCCATCTACTAATTGACCACTAGAATATTCTTTTAGGAAGGACTTCTTCAAGGCTCAGCCCAATTTTATATTCAGTTGTCTGTCTTTATCTTAATAATTTTTGTCCATAATTCGGACAGTAAACATATGTCAAATATATATATTTATGTTTTGTATATATGTGTTTGTGTGTGTATATTTGTGTGTATATATACACTTGTCTGTGTATATAAAATGTGTGTATATGAGTGTATGTATATATTTGTGTGTATAAACATGTGTGTATATGGTATATGTGTATATATATTTGTGTGTATATAAATGTGTATATCTGCGTGTATATTTGAATGTACATATATTTGTGTGCGTATGTAAATGTGTATATATATGTATGTGTATATATATTTGTGTGTGTATATATGTGAGAGTATATACAGTGTGTATACTTTGTGTGTATATATATATATGTGTGTGTGTATATTTGTGTGAGTGTGTGTATATATATATATGTTTGTGTGTGATACGGTTTGGCTGTGTCCCCATTAAAATCTCAATTTGAATTGTATCTCCCAGAATTCCCATGTGTTGTGTTGTGGAAGGGGCCCAAGCAAAGGTAACTGAATCATAGGGGCTGGTCTTTTCCATGCTCTTCTCATCACAGTGAATAAGTCTCATGAGATCCAGTGGGTTTATCAGGAGTTTCTGCTTCTGCATCTTCCTCATTTTTCTCTTGCTGCCACCATGTAAGAAGTGCCTTTCGCCTCCCACCATGATTCTGAGGCCTCCCCAGCCATGTGGAACTGTAAGTTCAATTAAACCTCTTTTTCATTCCAGTCTGTGTATATAAATGTGTGTGTGTGTGTGTGTGTGTGTGTATTTGTGAGTAGATATGTGTGGGTATATCATGTGGACATATGTGTGTAAATAAATGTATTTGTGTGTAAATATATATTTGTGTATGTATATGTGTGTGCATATATTTGAGTGTATATATTTTTTTGTGTTATATGTGGAGGTCTATATAGTGAGTATATTTGTACATATATGTTTTTGTGTGTACATATGTGTGTATATTTGAATATATATAATTTGTGCATCTATAGAAGGCATATATGGATGTGTGTATATATATGTATATGCCCATATATATACATGCCCATATGCATATATGGTCATATAATATATTTGTGTGTATATATGTGTGGGTGTATGTATATGTATAGTGTGTGTATTTGTGTATATGTGTGTGCATTTGTGTGTATATATGTGAGTGTGTGTATATGTATGTTTATGCCCATGTGTATACATGCCCATGTATATACATGCCCATGTGCATATATGGGCATATAATATATTTGTGTGTATATATGTGTGGGTGTACATATATGTATAGTGTGTGTATTTGTGTGTGTGTACGTGTGTGTATTTGTGTGTATATATGTGGGTGTGTGTATATGTATGTTTATGCCCATGTGTATACATGCCCATGTACCTGTATGAGCATATATTTGTGTGTATATATGTGTGGGTGTATGCATGTGTATAGTGTGTGTACTTATATGTGTGTATATATGTGTGTGTATTTGTGTGTATATATTTGTGTGTATACGCACAGTGTGTATATTTGTGTGTATAGTTGTGTGTAGTATATGTGTGTGTATATTTGTGTGTATATAAATGTGTGTATATATGTGTGGGTGTGCATATATATAAATATGTTGCATGTATATGTGTATATATATCTATGTGTGTGTGTAGTATATGTGTGTGTGCCTGCGTATTTGAACTGACCACTCCCAACAGCAAGGCCCCTGTGCAGACCTCCCTGCCGCACATGCAGTCCTATCCTTGCAGATTCCCCCAGTTGCCCTCAGCTCTGATGCTCACAGGCAGACAGCTAAATGATGAGACTGGAGTCCCATCCCAGCTCTGGTGCCATCTGATCCCACAATATTATTCTAATTCTGGGTTAATTTTGGTGCATGACTTTTAAAATTATTATTATTGTTCTAATTATTTCCTTGAGAGTCCAACTCTTTACTGCTTGACTTTTATAAAGAAATTATATTCAGCCCAAATTATAGTATTTGTAAATAAATGAATTTTAACTTAATATATGTGAGTTACAATTGGTCACATTTTCCAAAGGAATCTATGCCAAATATCTGTTTTATAGGAATACTGTATCATGAGTTTCTCTCCCAATTATGTTTCTGTCTCTGTTAACCATTTCCCACCCCCACTTTCTAGCTGTGTTCCCACCATCTTCCTTCCCTTCTTTTCTTCACACTCTGTAATCTGACATCAAGGTCTGTCATGTCTCCTTTCTCATGAGCCTCTCGGAGTTTTACATCTCCTTACCTCCCGCCTCTCCCTGGACCTCTCCCTCTGTCCAACACCATTCTCCTGGACTCATTGCTTCCCTTCCTACCTCTTGCCAAACTCTTTCCTATTTTTCTTTTGCAAACATATTTTTAGCCTATTTTCTGCTGCAAAATCATATATGTTCTCTTATTCCCTCTTGACATCTTGACCTGAGTTGAACTCCCATTTTGTGGGTGATAAAAGTGAGAACTGAATGTTGTGATTTTGGATGAAGTGCTTTAGAGATGACTCATCTTTTGGCTAAAACAGCTTTTGGTCCAGACAGTAACATGTATGATAAAGACTTTCTAGGGATTCATCTCAACATTCCCACTTACCAGAAAGGCTGGGCTGTGGGATGTGGGGGAACACCCCAGATCAGCAGAAGACAGAGACAAGGCTGAAGTGCTGTGGACTCCATGCTCTGGGAGTGGCTTCTGAGCAGGCTTCAGCGCAGCGCTGATGAATCAGCACATGGAGACTGTGTGGCTCCTGCTCCCCTGGGTCCCATGAAGATGCACTGACCTGCTGCAAATAAAATGACAATCTCCAAGCCCAATTTAAGATTACAGCTCCCAAACCCATTCTGAAATTTTTCCAGGTGCCCTTCTTATCCATTTGCCCTCCTGCTCCAGGACTTGAACTATTCATTGAACATAGGCATCCAAAGCAAACGTGGACAAATGGGATCACATCAAGTTACAAAGCTTCTGCACACGAAGGAAGCAATCAACAGAGTGAAGAGGCAACCCACAGAATGGGAGAAAAAAAGTGCAAACTACTCATCTGACCAGGGGTTAATAACCAGAATATATAAGGAGCCCAAACAACTCTGCAGGAAAAAAAAAAAACAAAAAACCTAATAATCTTATCATAAAATGGCAAAAGATCTGACAGATATTTCTCAAAAGAAGACACACAAATGGCAAACAGGCATTTGAAAAGGCACTCAACATCACTGATGAACAGAAATGCAAATCAAAACTATAATGAGGTATTATCTCCCTCCAGTTAAAATGGCCTTTATCCAAAGACAGGCAATAGCAAATGCTGACGAGGATGTAAAGAAAAGTGAACCCTTGTTGGTGGGAATGTAAATTAGTACAACCTCTATGGAGGACAGTTTGGAGATTACTCAAAAAACTGAAAATAGAGCCAGCACTCCCACTGGTAGGTATATGCCCCCCAAAATTGAAAGTTGGACCATGCATCTGTCTTAGACCTTAGCATCAGCCTTTGTCGTTCTTTGTTTTTTGCCCCAGATTCATTCTTCACCCTTCTCTGCCATGCTGTCTGCCCCAGGAGGATAGCTGTAGTCCCTGAGGCTAACTCCAGACTTGCTGGTTTCAGGTTAAGTCTGACCAACAGACAGTACCAGAAGGGCATTAGAGAGCAAGAGTAGAGAGAAACCGGGTGTTTCTTCTTGAATACCTCCCCGTCCCAGTACCTTGTCCTGATGGTGACTGTGTCATCTGCACATGCAGCTCCCACCGGATGACTGTTACAGCTCACAGCTCACCGGGCTACAGTAACCCTCTCTCGCTTCTGTTCACGAGTCCTTAAGGATAGCAACACGACCTCCTGCTGGCTGCAGGTGCTTACCCACACCTTATTTCCTTCCACAGCACTGTTCCTCTCCTCTAAATGGTCCTCTCACTGAAATCTCTTCATTTAAACCAACCGGGTGAGCTCTGATATCGCAATGTTCCCTAAGCCTTCCCAGTTTCCTGGTTCCATCGCACCTAACTTTCTGTGGGAGGAAGCCCACCATGCATAGGCTGTAGCCATGGGAGCCACTCACATCAGGCCCCTTTGCATTAATTCCTCTCTATCTGGTAGAGAAAGAAGCGAGAAAGAGGTGCTTTATTTTTGACCTAAGAAACATGAACGCTTGGGCACTTCAGGTAAAGGCAGCTCTTGAGCAGCAACTTCCAACTCAATTTGGACTTTAGATCCCATCTCACTGGTTTAGCTGGAAATGCATGTCATTAAGTCTTGGAGTGCCACCAACAGGAATGTACCCTGTTTCCAAGCTCTTGAGCTACAAAGTAGCAGGAAGGGGTGTGTGGGGTGAGAAACCCAGGCATCCTTGTCTACGTGCTCAGGTTTCCATGGAAGGCCCCAGCCCCTGCCTTTGGGGTCCATTTCCATCCAGGGCCAGAGCAGACTGAGGGAATCTGTGAGGTACCCCATGTCCCAGATAAATCTTTCTGGGGCCAAGCAGTCTCTTAGCTTGCTGCAGAGAACCTGGCGCTCTTCTCCACTGCTCTGAGTTGTAGAGACCTCCCTTGACTCCTGGATGGCTCGTGCTCCCCTCCTGGCCCTGAAAATCTCTGTCTCTGGTATGGGAGAAAGTCCTTGCACCCTTGTTTCTCCCAGGACACTTGGATTCTGCCACAAAATTTCTATCCATTTCCCGCCTTCACATTTCTTGTGAAATCCTCCAGGAGTTCATGCTGTAGACACGAAAGCCAGGGAATCTCTTAGGCTTTGCTCTTTCTGCCTTACCACCTTCATCCCCTGATACAACACATGTTTGACCAGGTAGGAGAAGGAGGATACACACAGGAGGAAATTCTGGAAGCAAAGCACCTCAAAAGATTACCAAGCCCCATGAGATAGAAACCAAAGCTGCCAGGTGGCTCCCAGTGCCTGGAAAATGAAGAAGTGGAGGATCCACGCTGGGTCATGACTCCTGCTTCCATGGTTCCCTGCTTCCGATTTTCCCGGGGGCTGATTGCCTGCTTACTAAGCTATTTCAAACTTCTGCAGATTACCAGGGCTTTCCAAGCATATGACTTACCAAGACAAGTGTCTGGTTGAGCAAAGAATCACACAGTATGTGGTCCTCGGCACCTTCTTTTGAAAACATTTTCAGTCACCTGCCTGAGAGTTTTTCCTAAAAATGAATGGATCCATCGTTATTCCCAATCTCCCTGCTCTCCACGTTGAACATTGGCTGCCCACTCCACCTCCACAGGGCACAGCCCCCATTGACTCCCCACTGTTGCATAAACCTAGTCCCCACTCTGAGATCCTGCAGCTCCACTGGCTAGGGCTGGGGGAGGCAGCCCGCAGGACCACAGTGGTGCCAGCTCAAGCATCTGGGTGACGCAGTGGCTGTGCGGGGCTGCGATAAATTTGTATCTGACAGCACTGGATGCTGGCAGGCAGCAACAGCTCCATGCCACCTCCAAGAGAACAATTTACGTGTTCAGTTCGGGTTCCCGTATGCTCTACCCTGCCAGGTCTCGGTGTGATTTATAGATGGAGAGCTTCATACTTGTTTTTCTTAAGCAAGATTATTTTGTTGTTTGCCTGCAGATGCTGTGGCATTTGAGTAGGGCTGGGATGAGATGGACTGTGTATGTCAGTCTCATTAATGTGCAGGAATGAAGAATCTGCACGCTGTGGGACAAAGCAAAGTGAGAATCATTTGTTGTGGTTTTTGATGGTGGCTCCCCAGCATTGTTTGAGCGTCTGTGAGCAGCCGCTATCCTGACCTGTGATTTGAATGAAACTGAGGCCAATCTGTTCTTCCCAGCTGGGCAGACTGCCAAAAAGTCTGTCAAATGACATTTCACTGTGCCTGTGTTCAACAGCTTTATAGGCTCAAGGATCTAATCTTATCAGCTCTCGGAGTGTAAACCTGCCACTCAGGTACAGATGCACACTTGCAGAGCTCACAGGTCCAGGTGTGTAGACAAGGATGCCACTGAGGAACCTAGAGCAAAGCTGTAACCCTCAGGTTGACCATATAGCTCACCCTGAAATCTTTAGCAAATGATTTTTGTATGCACGGAAAGGAACAAAACCATCATGTGAAGAGTGCTCAGGAGAGCATGAAATCAGAAGAAAGGGTTGGATCACTCAAGAAGCATCAATAGCTGGAGATCACCCAGCCAGACCCTGGGCAGTTCATAGATGATTGTTTTCAACATTGGCTTCAGGGACACTTGATTTGATATTTACACGCTGTCTGCTGAACAATACTTCTCTCTCAACCAATTAACACATTTTATTTAAAGCTGTATTAAAACCCTAAGTCAAATTCTTCCCTAACTTGGGGTCAGTCTATATTGCCATCTCTTTAGATGATGTTGTATATCTCTTTCCAATTTAACTGAGCTCTCTTTCCACAGCCCCAGTCATCATTTATTCCTTCATAGGGGTCTCACTATGTGGCCCAGGCTGGTCTCACACACTTGGCCTCAAGCAATCCGCCCACCTTGACCTCTCGAAATGTTGGGGTTACAGGAGTGTGCCACTGCACCTGGCCCAGTGCCATTCATTTTGTGCTAGTTTATTCACTGACTCTCAGAGGGCATTCTTCCTTATCTACAGCTTGTGGAAAGTAGCATCAGTAGCGCCTCAAGAGAAGTGTACTTAGCTGGTGGAATCCGAGGTTAGCATTGCTCTCCCCTCTACCCTAACTATTGTTCAGTCTCTCCGTTTACACTGGTGCATCAACCAGGTCCTCGCTCTCCAGCCCACCAGGCACCTTCCTCCCCTGCTTTTTAGACAACACCCCTTTGTTCACCTTACCAAGGAGTATTGATGAGGAGGGTGCTGCGGAGGCTGGTGCCACTGATACTCAGGCCCCCTGCAGTCTGGAAAACAGCGCAGGGCACTTGCGAATCTACCAGTTACTTCCTTCTCTACCCACAAGACGAGGGTTATTAAGCAGGTTCTTCTACATCCTTCCAGGCGTTCTCTAAATACTTCCACACATTGTTTAACTCCAGTCCTACAACACCCCATGGTAGAAGAAGGTCCCCAAATGACCCCGTTACTGGCCACAGTTACTCCTCAGTGGGACCAATCCACTTGCCCAAATTCAAATAGTGTATCAGATGACAGAATCTGACATGGCTCAGCTGGGTGCAGTGCCCAGACCGCTGTCACTTGGCAGAGACATCCTTGGTTGGGACCTTTCTGCTGATCTTAAGGCGCTTGCTGTTGCCTCAGCTAAATTGGTGTAGAATTGCCTTGTTTTTCTCTCAACAGTAACAAGGAAAGCCAGGTCTTCAGACACAAAAATGTAAATAATGTGGGATCGCCAAAGCCCAAAGCAAACCTATGAGAGACTCATGCTTAATGTTAGAGCGTATGTAGTTCTCAGAGCAGGTGTAGACAGGGAATCTCCCCTCAGGGCCCTTGTCTGCTGGGCTGGGAGGGGAGGAAGGAAAGAGGGGAGTTGGTGACATTGGTGCTTATGGAAGGTCGCTTCTGATTTCTGTGAGCTAGTCTTGAGCCACAGTTCTACTGTTCCGTCACATCACCGAGGAAGTGATGCCGAATGCAGCCCTATCTCCAATGTCATGAGGTCAGTTGATGTGTCTCCTTTATATTGTTCTGAGACTTCAAAGACCTAAAGCCACGGAGAGTTGGGCTGAGGATACAGAAGAGAGGTATATCCAGTGACTACCATCACAATATCCAAACTCTTGGGGGTCGGGTGGAAGTTATTAGGACAGAAATAGTTGTCAGTGTTGCAGGGATAAATGGGTTCTCCCAAGGGGAGTGTGGCTGGAGGAGAAACCAAGCCTGCCCTGTAAGGAACTGCAGACTTTAATGACACTATGGAAAAGGAGGCTCTGAATAGGACTCTGAGAATGAATGTCGGCCAGTGTGAGCAATGCCAGGGGCTTCCTTATGGAATGTTAGTGGGAGGAGGTGGTGAAAAGCTGAATACACCAGAGGATTGGGCAGAAACTGGAAACATGTCTAATGGATTCAGCAATGTTGAAATCGTCAATGGTCTTACAGGGGTTTCAGAGAAGCCGTAATACTGGACGACTGATTTCAGTGGTTTCAAGGGAGAGTGTGAAGGGAGAACATGGAAACATTATTTGGAGCAGGAGACCCTAGAACTCGTTAGTATGGTGATGCAAGTGACCCTCTGGAAATTCAGCATGTGTGATTTACTCCAGAGCACAAAAGCATAGAGAGAGAGAGAGAGAGAGAGAGAGTGTGTGTGTGTGTGTGTGTGTGTGTGTGTGTGTGTGCATCTGTTTTAATCTGCACACTGGTGGGCCATGATCCACTTGTGCAGTCCTTAATCAATTGCACTTTCTCTCTTTAGGTAACTAGTTTGAATCTACAAGACCCAGAAGGGAAGGAGCTCACTTTTCATGCCTTCCCGTCTCAGTCTATGTGCACAGGAAGGATCATTAGTCAACACGAGAGACGTGAGAAAGCATATTTCACTTGATGAAGCAGGATGGGTTGCAAATGCTGCACAGAGCCTTCTGCCTGACCTGAACAGAATTTAAGAATCAGGACCCAATACCTGGATCTGCCAGAGTGTGTGCTGAGCCTGCTCCCATTGGGCATTGCACCATCTTTGTCTTGGAGGAGTTCATGCAAGACAGCATGCAGGTCACATGACCATCTCACGCTTGCTCACCCAAACATGTTTTCCTGTGACGCAGAATTTGATTTGCAGGTTTACTTCATTGTGAGAGGTTGTGGTGGAAACTGAGTTCTCAGCTTCCTATAATTGTTGAGGTTACCAAAATATTCTCAGAAGGAACCTGGAAAGTTCCAGTGGCCACACTGCACAAGGCTTGTGTGGAAGGGGATGGAGGGGATCCTGCAAAGCAAATCACAGTGAGTGGGTCAGAGGGAATGGCACACAGCACACACAGGCCTGGGGGCTCACAGGTTTTTCCCTACAACCTCATATTTCTGCTCCAGCCATATTCCTAGGAATACTGTCCTAAGAGAGCTCACACTTCTTCCTGATGATGCCCCAGTGCCAGGGCGTCCCAGACCACCACCACTTTTGCATCTAAGCATTTCTGTCGCCGACCTGCCCTGCCTGCTGCAGAGCTAGGAAGGGCCCTCTCGGCCAGTCACACACAACATTTCTGTTCTTCAGTAAGACACTAACGTGTTTCTAGCCTGCCTTCTGTGTTAACCGATTCAATGACCTTTTGCTCATGGTAGAGTCGAAGCTGGTTATATGAGACTTCTCCCTGCAATTAATAATTTTTTAATAACAATCCACAAATGCTTTTAGGAAATAGAATTATTAATTTGTCTGCTGTGGTTTGAATGTGTTCCCAAAAAAGCATGTGTTAGAAACTTAGTTCCCAATGTAACAGGATTGAGCGGTGGGACTTTTAAGAGCTGATTCGGCCATGAGGACTCTCTCTCATGAATGAGTTAACACTGGTGTCCTGAGAGTACGTTCTTCATAACAGGACAACTTCAGCCCCTTCTCTCTCTCTCTCTTTCTCTTTGCCCTTCTACCTTCCACCATGTGAGGACACAGTAAGAAGGCCCTCAGCAGATGCTAGCAACTTGATCTTGAACTTCTCAGTCACCAGAACTGTGAGGAAATGAATTTATTTTATTTGTAAATTACCCAGTCTCGGGTATTCTATCAGCACAAAATGGATTAAACACATTGTCCTTTAAACAGAATTCTCCAGACTCTCCTGACATTAGATTTAGCCTCTTGATCTCAAAACCAAAAAGCTATTCTTGGTTCAAAGATAATCCCAGCATGTGAGGGGTGTTTGATGGTGCACACTTTCAAATCACAACTGTTGATGGACAAAAGGAGTTGAAGTAGCAATTTCCCTCATAGTCAAGGAGACTTACTCCTCCACTTCAGTGATTGTTGGAAGCAGCTGTAGGCTGCAAAGGTCACCACAAGCCCCTCCTTTCCTGTAGGATCTGGAGAAGATGAGGGCTTTCCCAAACTCACTGAATTTCACAGCAGAGGATACCGGGCTGCACTCATGGCTCCTAAATGAATTTCTGAAATTGTATTAGTTGAATTCTAAGCAAACATGATTCTTTGAATACCTCAGAGGATGCAGCCACTTGGCTTAAGTTCTGAAATAAATCTCAAATAATCAATGACTTCACTGAAGCAAACTTCAGTAAAGATTTTGCTCACAAATGTTCTCTAATCTACTAGTTTCAATGTTCCATGTTTAGGAAAATATAAGGAGGGGCTGCTTGTTAAAGTACAGATTTCCGAGCCTCCTAGACTTACTGAATATGAAGCCAGATTGGGCCCCAGGAATCTTCATGTTCATGAAATAAACACTTAAGCTGATGGTGCGTGCCCAGGGGACACACTTTGGGAAATTCACAATCTGCTGCTCCAGGTCCACAGGCCGCCTGCAACATTTCAAGTATTGATGCACTTTAAAGAGGCCCCCACACCTGAGAAACGTGGCTGCAAATCTGAGTCAGGCACTTGTTCTGATTTTGTGAGCCTCAGTTTTCTTTTCAATTAAATAGGGACAATTGTGCTTAAGTCACAACATTGTAGTGCCAGTTAAATTAAGCCCTAGATGCTACTTAGCACGGAGTAGGTGATCAGTAAATGTTGGTTCCCTTCTATTCAGATCCTCTGAAACATGTCCCTGGGACAAAGCTATGTAAATTCTGACCAGGGCACCTGAAACCACTCTAACTCCACTGTGGATTTTAAACAGATTCAAGGGGCTATGATACTGTGAAAGGAAACATCCCCACACTGTGGTAAAGGGAAGAGCAGTTAATAAAATAAAATAACAAATCATTACTCCTCAGAGTCAAAGCTGCTCAATTAAAGGGCTGAGAATCTAATGTGAACAGCTTAGACAGTTTCCTATTTCTGTCATGCCAGGTGCCCAGAAAAACAAACGGCAGTCCCTGGTTCCTGCTCCAGACACTCTCCAACCCTGACTCCCCATCACTGCACAGATGGGAGTCAGGACCGCCCTGGACTCCTAAACTTCACCAGGTGACAAAGACAGTGAATGCTGCAGATGGAGGCAGGTGTGAGATGGGTCCCCTCCATTAGAGGATTGGCACATGGGCAGGGAGAAGAGCTCTGCAGAGAGCTCCTGAGCAGGTGTCAGTTTCTCCCAGGGCCTCTGTGAGCTCACCGTGAGGGCTGTGTGGGGCTGAGGCCAGAGCCTGGAGAGTCAGGCAGCAAGCTTCTCTCCTCCAGGCCTTCAGCAGATGTGAAATGAGTGCTTTGTGCATCAGTGTGGCTCATTTATAAATAAACTCTCATTGTGATATGATTTAATTTCTGAAAGCCTCAGGGACTCATGATTTGGGTGTTTACAGCCTGACCGGATGATGAGACCTGTGCGTAGCCAACCATGATAGAAGGGAAACACAGATACCAGAAGTAAAGGGAATGGCAGTGGTGTTGGCTGTTGACCCAGGGCATACCTAAGGGTCACCTGGGAAGCTGTAGGCATACCACGGCTCTGGGCCCTGAGACCAGTTCAATCAGCATCCCCGGGAGTGTGGCATAGGATTGGAACTGTCTTAAGCTCCCAGAGATGTCACTATGCAGCTGAGGACTATTATATGGCCAAGGTTCTTACCATTGCTGCCCACGAGAACCACCCAGGGGAACTCTGCAAAACCCTTGAGTCAGGCCATACCCCACAACAGCTCAATCTCTGTGGTGGGTCTCAGGCAGTGGCGGGCTGGAGCTTAGAGAGAGCCAGCTGTTGCATTTGACAGAACTCTAAACCCATGGTTAAACTGTTGGTAGCTTAAAACTGGTCACAGTGAGAGGGCAGAAATCTCCCAGTGCTACAGGTTGGTCTTTCCCCCCGCCACTCCCACCCCCTCTGGAGAGCTGGGTGCCAAACATCTGCCACACACCGCTGGTCCTAGACAATGGTACTTTCCATGAGTCAAGAAGAACGGAGTTCGGCTGGAAGAAAAGAGGAGTGGCTTTGTCAGCAGGATGTGAACGTGTGAAAGGGAGGAGAGGCATTCTGGAAAGCCGTCATCGAGGGGCCAAAGGCTGAGAGTCAGGACGTGCACAGTGCACCAAGAAGGCCAAGGTTGCGTGATGGGAACTCACGCTGGTACGGCAGGCTGGGAGGACGCCCTGAAGTGACCTCAAAGCCAGGGGAGCTCACTTGGGCTTTCTTCTCTGAATGTTCATGGCCAATGGGGGGTCTTGAACCAAGACATCACAGGGACCTGAATAACCTCTAAACACTGTGATAGGTGAAAGTCCTAATGCCTGGCCTCCCAGCGTGTAATTCCAAACTCTCACAAGAGAGCAAAGGGATCCTGGGAACCTGACGATGGGGAGGGAGTTCATGCACAGCAACTTCTGCACCCAGCAGGGTTGCCGGCCCCTGAGCTGGAGTTGTCCGTTCACCCTACAGCCATCTTCTTTTGGTGCTGCATTCACTCTGAGCCACTTTCTCCAGCAGGGCTGCCAGTCCCTGAAATGGAGTATTCACTTCACCCCACCCACATCTTCTCTTGGTATTGCATTCACTCTGAGCCACTTCCTTAAAGGTTCAATGGAGTTTTCAACCGGAGACTTTCATGGAGGTTTATTTTGTTCTTAACCAAAATATTACTCCTGCATGTTCTAACTAAGATGACCACGGGTCGAGGTGATTAAGAGCATTGATTTGGGGTTCTACTGTACCTAACTTTTAATGTTAATTCCAGCACTCTTTAGCTGTTTCACCCTAGCAAGTTAATTTATCTAAACCTCAGCTTTCCCTGTGTGAAATGGAGAAAATATTATCTACTTGATTTTTGTGTTCTGAGAATGATGTGAACAGTGTTTAGGAAGTTCCTGGCATGTAACAGGTGCTCCTGATCCAATAAATGATGTCCCCATTCATCCATAGAAGAAGCCAGAAACTTGGGAGTTCTCGACACCTTCTTCCTTAAATGCATCATAATCATGTCCAGTGGTCACGCTCATGGTGGTTTATCCTCCTAAACACTTAAATTCTTTTTCTCCTCTCCACCTTCATTATTGCTCTCATGGTTGAAGCCCTCTTCCTCTCTATTACAAAGACCAGATCTGCAGCCCTCTGCACAGAAATCTGTTAGACCTCCATGTGCTTATGCCTAGAAGGTCAGCTGGTATTATCTTTTGTCCTCTGGCCCCTAGTTGGGTTTGGCCAATGGGATCTTTCCTACTGGGATCCTAACTGGTTCATCTCCCACCTTCCCTCTGATTCTACCTTTATCCTCTTCCAGCAGAATCTTCATGCTACAACCAAAGAGATTTTCACAAAATTAAAACCTATCATGCCACCTCATGCCTCTAGAATAACTTCCAGCATCCACCAGCTAGAGATCCAAGTCCTCCGGAAGAGCTAAGATTCTGATCCAGTCTCATTCTCCTGCTATTTTGTGCTCCTCATATGGAATGGAAGTTTCAGTTCCTTGAAAGTTACTAATCAAATTGTATTAGTGGTTTTAGGTACCCACCAATATCATTGAGCTTTTCCTATTATCATGAGACAGTTTGGGTACCTAAAACACAAGGAAGCATCAATTCTGGTCCAAGCACCAAACGTGCATTGTACTGATTTCAGTTTCCCCAAAGCAGAGCCTGAGACAGGACTAGGATGCCGACGGTCTACGTGGAGGATGATCCCAGGAAGCGGGAGTGGGACAGAGCATGAATACAGACCGAGGCAAGGGAGCTGTAAAGAGCAGTCCCGAGAAGGGCCCCAGGCTGGCTGCCCAGACCTCCAGGAAGCACGCAGAGCACACCTGAGGACCGCCCCACAAAGGGACAGCGGGAGCTGAGGCTTTCTTCATGGACACCAACTAGCTGGGGATCATCCCTGGGAGCATTCAGTCCAAGGTGAGCAGCTTCCTTGCAGCCAGAGAAAGCAAGGAGCCTCTGGTGTCTGCGGTGGGAATCTGCTGGGTGCCTAAGAAGTCCCTCCCATGTCAGGGGCACTGACACCAGGAGTGGTAGGGGTCAGGGGGCTGGGCCTCACCAGCAGTTGCCACTGTAG
Organism: Plecturocebus donacophilus; assembly: GCA_004027715.1. Lineage (NCBI taxonomy): Eukaryota > Metazoa > Chordata > Mammalia > Primates > Pitheciidae > Plecturocebus > Plecturocebus donacophilus. Next base: position 10,122 of record PVKP010018527.1, on the reverse strand, counting down.
GGCTCAGCCCTGGCTGGACTGTAAGTTAACTGCAAGCACAGACTCCACATCAGCTGCCTGACATCCTCTCCAGGAGACAGACGGCATGTGGAAGGCGCAGAGAGATGCATCCAGGTTTCATTTATCCTCGTCTCCAGGCTCCCAATGTTTGTTTCAATCATGTGGAAGATGCAAGTATGTGACTGTGCAAATGACAGGGGAGGTGTCATGGAAGGAGATGAAGGCATGGCATGAGTTCCTGATTTGGTGGTTTCAAGATTTGTGCCACTAAACAACTCCGAAGTTGTCTGCCTCTGAGGAGTGTATTGAGGGCCAGAGGTGACGGTGTGTGGCAAGTGCCTGGCAAATTCTGCAGTGCTTGGCGAAGGCAGAGTGACTTCCCTAAATCCAAAACTTCCTCCTGCTTCTTCTGAGTTGATGTCCACATTCAAAAAGTTAATGCCTCAGTGAAATCAGGAAGAATTTCTTCATCCAATTTGTGCCAAAGCGAGTGGTTCTTTTTAATGAATGCAATCAGGAGCCTGGTGATGACTTTATTTCTGGTATTCCAGGAGGTACACATCTGTTACAAGTCAGTGGGTCACACTGGATTTGCTGATTATGTTCTCACGGGTCCTGGACTTGTGGAAAGAATGAGTTTCTCATCAGGAGCTATTCTCTCTGCATGATGCCTGTTCTTGGTGGGAACTTATCCTGCTTCCCTGTGAGGAGAGGCCTGTGCAGCTCCCAAGGACGTGGGCCAGAGCCTTGGGGCTGGTCAGGGGAGTGCCACAGACGCCGTCTCAGCCTGGGAAGACAGCACGTTCACTTCTCATCATCCGAGCCAATTAAACACACGCATCCTCTGAAATGGCTGATTTGATGATCACAGAAATTAATGCTTGAGGAACGTTTTCTTAGAATAGCTTTTGGCAATATTTCCCTGATGAAGACAAAGTGAATGTGATATCCGCCTTGAACAGGTGGGAAAACAGAAATAGGTCACTAATGTTCCTCTCCCTCTCATCAGGCGCAGTAACTTAAGACAGTACTGTTTTTAACTTTGTCAAATTACGAAAGGAAACAACAGGAATTCATTACTGCACGCGATTTGTTGAGTATTCTTCGAGGCATTTTTCTATACCTTTATACATGTTCTTTTGCTTTTGTTTTCATTTTGGTAATTGGTATCACAAGCAGCTTACTGTTTTTCATTGTGTCTTTCTCAATTAACTGTCAGACATAGAGATACTGTCCGCGCTCTTAGCTACTGCCCCTGCCTTCTGTAACAGCTCTCCAGCAGTCCGCACGGACCCGCTCAGCTGACGGCTTTGTTGACTTCCCCAGTTTGCTTCTCTGAATTGTTCATTAGTGTCTGCTGTATGAAGTTCTCTTCTTCAAATGAATTTACGTGATTTCTTTCTACATCCTAGCCGTTACTACTTTGTGATTTATGTCACAAGGATTTTTCTCCCTGTCTCTCATCTCTTAGGTTTATTTATAATTCTAGATTTTACTTCTAGAGAAAACATTAATTTTGATGCAATCAAATTTGTTCATCTTCCTTTCATAGCAATTAGGTGTTAATGTACCTAATATTTGCTTTTACAAGTCATGTTGAGTAGGACTGTAGCAAAACAGATGCCAATTATGTCAACATTATTCTTATAAAGTTCATTAAAGTCCATATTCATTGTCTATACTTTCAAAATTATTCCGAATATTTTTGTGCTTTTCCTTTTCCATATGAATTCTAGAATTAGCTTGCCAAGTTCATGACAGTTACTATTATGATTTTCACTGGGATTACAATAAATTTATAAACTAATTTTGGAAGGCAGTTGTGGTCACCATTATACCATCAGCGCCACCACTAATTTTGGAAGAAATGAACTTGTGAAAATATTTAGTCTGGGGCTGGGTGCCGTGGCTCATGCCTGTAATCCCAGCACTTTGGGAAGCCAAGGTGGGTACATCACGAGGTCAAGAGATCGAGACCATCCTTGCCAACACAGTGAAACCCCGTCTCTACTAAAAATATAAAAAAATTAGCTGGGCATGGTGGCATGCACCTGTGGTCCCAGCTACTCGGGAGGCTGAGGCGGAAGAATTGCTTGAACACAGGAGGTGGAGATTGCAGTGAGCAGGGATTGAGCCACTGCACTCCAGCCTGGAGACAGAGCAAGACTCCGTCTCAAAAAAAAAAAAAAAAAAAGAAAGAAAATATTTAGTCTTTTTATCCAAGCACATGGTAAATAGTTTCATCTTTTTTCAGGTCTTCTTGAATATTCTCCAGCAAAGTTTAACAGTTCTATACCTATAAGATTTATGCATTATTTCTAGCTTCAGTACTAACATTTTATAATTCTGTTACTCTTATGAATGCAATTTTTAAAATTTTATTGTCCTTTAACTTTTTCAATTAGATCTTTTTTGACAAAAAAATTCACAGCGCTGAAAAAACAAGTGTGTTTCCTGTAATAAGTAGAGCAAAACAAATACAACCAACGTGCTTGTGTTCAGGCCTCTAGACCAAGTCTTCAGGCAGCCAGCATGGGCAGCCTGTCTCTCACATGCATAGCCTTCAACTCATAGACCGAGGTGCTTTTAGCAATTGGAATCCAGTAAGCCAACTAACCAGCCATGTTATGTTCGAATCTGCCTACTTGCACCCCATCAGCCCTGGCATAGGGAAAATCCTGTTTTCACATCTGTTATGACAGCATAAACACAATTGTGCCAGCAGTCTGCACACTTGGGGTCCCAAGACCTGGGACTCCACATACGGTCCCAGCAGGTTTGCTTTGGCAAGGAAGCAAGCCATTGATGGCGGCAGATGTCAGCCACTCGCCCTTTGCCTGAACTGTGACAGGAAGAGACTCCCAGGACAGCATTCCTGCCAGGGGTGCTCTGCTCGCTGCTTCCCTCTGGAATGCCCCCTCTTTTAATAGTGTCTGACTGTGCATGTGAGCGTGTGTGTGTGTGTGTGTGTGTGTGTGTGTGTGTCTTTAAACACCATCATCCCACTGACAGTGAATAAGGGCACCCAATTCTCAGAATCTATTCTCGTTCATTTCATGTTTAGCCAATCTCATGATACCTCAGTGCTGCTGTTGCTTTCTGATTATTGCAAAGTTGAAGATATTCTCATAAGTTTCCCAGCCATTCCATGTGTTTCTCCTGTTGATAGCCTTTGCAGATATTTTTACTATGTTGATTGTCTTTCTTGTACCAATTTTTAGGTATTTATATTTTAGGAATAATATTATCTGCTCTATGCACTGCAAGTATTTTTTACAGATATCATTTTGTCTGTATTTTTAACATTTGAGTTACAATTTACATGAGATAAAATTCATCCCCAGTAAAAGTACAATTCAATTATTTATTTTTTTTATTATACTTTAAATTCTGGGGTACATGTGCAGATCGTGCAGGATTATTACATAGGTATACACATGCCATGGTGGTTTGCTGCATCCATCCCCCCGTCCACTACATTAGGTATTTCTCCTAAGGTTACCCCTCCCCAACTCTCCCACCCCCTGCTATCCTTCCCCTAGCCCCCCATTCCCCAACAGGCTCCAGTGTGTGACGTTCCCTCCCTGTGTTCACGTGATCTCATTGTTCAACACTCACTTATGAGTGAGAACGTGCGGTGTTTGGTTTTCTGTTCTGTCAGTTTGCTGAGAATGATGGTTTCCAGATTCATCCACATCCCTGCAATGGACATGAACTCATCCTTTTTTATGCTGCGTAGCATTCCATGCTGTATATGTGCCACATTTTCCTTGTCCAGTCTATCATTGATGGGCATTTGGGTTGGTTCCAGGTCTTTACTATTGTAAACAGTGCCCCAGTGAACATACGTGTGCATGTGTCTTTATAATAGAATGATTTATAATTCTTTGGATATATACCCAGTAATGGGATTGCTGAGTCAAATGGAATTTCTATTTCCAGGTCCTTGAGGAATCGCCACACTGTCTTCCACAATGGTTGAACTAGTTTACACTCCCACCAACAGTGTAAAAGTGTTCCTATTTCTCCACATCCTCTCCAGCATCTGTCGTCTCCACATTTTTTTAATGATCGCCATTCTAACTGGCATGAGTTGATATCTCAAGGTGGTTTTAATTTGCATTTCTCTAATGGCTAGTGATGATGAGCATTTTTTCATATGTTGGTTGGCTGCATAAATGTCTTCTTTTGAAAAGTGTCTGTTCATATCCTTTGCCTACTTTTTGATGGGGTTGCTTTTTTTTTCTTGTAAATTTGTTTTAGTCCTTTGTAGATTCTGGATATTAGTCCTTTGTCACATGGGTAGATTGCAAATATTTTTTCCCATTCTATTCTTTGCTGGTTCACTCTAATGATTGTTTCTTTTGCTTTTCAGAAGCTCTTAAATTTAATTAGATCCCATTTGTCTATTTTGGCTTTTGTTGCCATCACTTTCGGTGTTTTAGTCATGAAGTCCTTGCCTATGCCTGTGCCCTGAATGGAAATAAATTTTCAGAGTTATGCAGCCATCACCACAATCCAGTTTTTAGAACATTTCCATCATCACCATCCATGAAAAGAACAGCGATGATTATGTTCAGTTAGCCCGCAGCTACGGGCAGTTACTAACCTGCCCTTTCTGGACATTTCACATAAATGAGATCTTACCATATGTAGTCATTAAGTCTGACTTCTTTCACGTAGCATAATGTTTTCAAGGTGTATCCATCTGTAGCATATATCAGTATTTCATTCCTTTTTATTGCCCAGTAATATTTCATTATATAGACAGACCACACTGGTGTTCATCCATTCACCAGTTAATGGACATTTGCATCATTTTCAATGTTTGTCTGTTGTAGGTAATGCGGCTTAAATATTTGCATACATATCTTTGTGCAGATATGTTTTTACTTCTCTTCAGTAGACACCTGTTGGTAGAATCCCTGGGCCATGTGGTAAATATATGTTTAACTTTTTAAGAAACCGTGATATTCTCACCAGCAATGGATGAGGCTTCTGGCGCTCTGAAATCCCTGTCAAGACTCGTTACTGTCAGTCTTTTTCATTATAGTCATCCAACCACAATGTCAAAATGCATTTCCGCAGTGACTGACGATGGTAAGAATCTTTCCCTCTGCTTCTTGGCCATTCCTACGTCTTCTCTGGTGAAGTTTGTTCAAATATTTTTTCTATTTGTATTGGGTTGTTTTTTCTCTTAAAAATGAGTTGTAAGAGTTCCTTATGTATACTGGATATAAAATCCTTCGTAAGATATATGATTTCCCAAAAAAGACAGTTTGATCTTGTCTTTTCATTTCCAGAATGGTGTCTTTTGAAGGAAAATAGTTCTTAATTTTGCAGAAGTCCAATTCATGACTTCTATTTGTGGATCAGTCTTTTGACATCATAGGTAAAAACATTTTGCCAAAATGTCACGAAGATTTTCTCCTCTGTTTTCTTCTAAAAGTTTTATACTTTGAACTCTCACATTTTGTCTATGACCCATTTTGTGTTGTTTTGTGAATACTGTGAAGTAAGGATCTTAACATGTGAATTTTAAATTCTCAAAACACATTTGCTGAGAAGGCTATTCTTTCCCCCATGGTCAAAATCAGTAGACTGTGAATGTAGGGATTTAGTTTTGGACTCTCAGATCTGTTCTGTTGATCTATATGTCTGTTCTTATACCAGCTTCACACTGCCTTGATTATTTTAGCTTTATAATATGTTTTGAAATAGAAAAATTTAAGTCCTTCAATTTTATTTATCTTTTAAAAATTGTTTTGGCTATGTTGGGTCCTCTGCATTTCTTTATACATTTTAGGATAATCTTGCCAATTTCTGCAAAAACTTGCTGGGATTTTTTAAGTAATTGTATTGAATCTATAGCTCAATTAGATAAGAATTGTCATCTTAACAATATTGAGTCATCCCATTCACAAACATGGAATGTATCTCAATTTATTTAGAGCTTTTTAAATTTTTCTTAACAATATTTTATAGTTTCCTATAAAATCCTGTACTTTTTTGTTAAATCTGTTTCTACCTATTTTATTGTTTTCTTGCTGTAGTGAATGGAGTTGTTCACATAATTTCATTTTGGATTGTTCGTGGCTAGTATACAGAAACACAATTGAATTTTGTATATTTATCTTGTATCCTGACAACTTGCTAAACTCACTTGTTGGTTCTAGTTGGGTTTTTTAATGTATTTGGATTGCTTAGAATTTTCTGTATGCATATGATGATCCTAACTACATATAAAGACAGTTTTACCTCTTTTCATTCTGTATCCTCTTTGTTTCTTTTTCTATTTTTATTTATTTTGCTTTTTTCCTCCCTAGTTGCACTGTCATGGAACTCCAATATGATTGAAAAAGGTGCTGAGAATGACATCTTTGTCTTCTTCCTGATCATAAGAGGAAAATTAACGTGATTAAGTATCATGTTAATTGCAGGGTTTTTATAGATGTCCTCTATCCAATTGAGAAAATTCTCTTCTGTGTTTTGCTTATTCATTTTAATCACAAAATTATTGTCTGCTTTCTTATTTTTTATAACAAAATTTATATCAAGTGTACCAAAAAATTGCAGTGTCTATGATTTTTTTTTTTTCTTTATTTGAGACAGAGTCTTGCTCTGTTGCCTGGGTGATGTCTGCTCACTGCTACCTCTACCTCTGGGGTTCAAATGATTCTCGTGTCTCAGCCATCTGAGTAGCTGGGATTATAGGTGCACACCACCTGTAATATTTAATAAAAATATTAACCTGGTTAATATTTTTGTATTTTTAGTAGAGATGGCATTTCACTATGTTGGTCAAGCTGGTCTCAAACTCCTGTCCTCAAGTGATCTGCCCACCTCGGCCTCCCAAAGTACTGGCATTACAGGTGTGAGCTACCACGCCCAGCCATGTCTTTGTGTTTATTCTTGTTCCTATGTTCTTTTTTAAGTACCGGGTTTGATTTTTCTCTTTCTAGAGATCTTTTAGTAATTTTTAAATTTTTTCTTTTAAAGAGGTCTTTTAGAGCAGTCTTTCAAAGAGGTGGTAAATTTTCTGAATTTTTTATTTTTAAAAAATATGTATTTAACACTTCTATTAGAAAAAAAACTTTGTCTGTAGAATTTTAGGTTAACAGTCTTCTTTTTTGTTCTACCACATACATCACTGGAATTTATGTCTCCATTGTTTGCTTGTCAATGAGAAGAATCCTGCTGTCAACTGGATTCTCATTCATTCATCTCCTTCTTACCACCAGCCCACCTGGAAGCTCTTAGGATGTCACTCCCTTCTTAGTTTTCTAAAGTGCTCTCCACTGGATTTTACTTCACATCCCACCACAACAGTCAGTGGGCCTTTCTGATCTAATGAATCACATTTTGCGTAGCCCTGCAAGTGTGTATTTACTTTTTGAACATTCTCCTTCCCGTCTTTGTCCTCTCCCTGTGGTTATTTAATGTTCATTTGCTGCACGGTGACAGCATGGAGAACCTTTCAGAACCTCGGCTACAAGAATGGACAGGAGGACTCCGAGTCTCCATCAGTTCAATCCAGTAGGTGTCAACTCAATTTTCAAAGAACAAAGTCACACGATAATTACATTTTCCATTGTAAATTGGCTTGGGGAAGATTAAACCTTGAAGGACACCATGAAATTAATAAATAACGGTCCATGAGAGGCATGAGAATTTTTTTCCGATTTTTATCAACCCCATCATGCCTCCCTGGGCTATCATGCAGAGGAGCCAGCATCAGGATGTGAGCAAGGTGCCTCCGAAGTCCTGCAAACGTCTGATACTAGTGTCTGTCTTACTTCATAGGCCTCTTTCTATTTGTGGTAAGTTTGCTTTCTTTTCCTTTATGTGATATGTCCACTGATGTGTAGAAATATATTATGAATATAATTCAATAACCAAGCTTCGGTGGTAAAAACCATTCATTCATTTTATGGGACATTTGAAGTTTCACACAAGAGGCAGCTGGAGGTTTATTAAGCACATCGATTATTAATTCATCACAGTTATGAGCCTGATTTGCTTATTTTCTGTATTATCTCTGTCTAGTGGTTGGACTGAGTTGCTTTTTATTGCATTGGTTTTCACTGTGATAATAAAATGTAATAACAGTGAGAGTTTTCATTTCCCTCTCATCATTTCTCCCTGCAGATCAGCTGAGAACTGAAGCTTGAGTGGGGAAAGAGAGAGAGAAACAGGAGAGCGAGAGAGAGGCTGAGACCTTTGAACTCCTCAGAGGTGAGTCAGGAGTCTGTGTGATGGGGTTGTGCTGACCTACCCTGTGTTAGCCAGACAGACTCCATTTTGCTGAGAGCCAGATAGACCCCATCTCGACCTCCGCCTTACCCCTCCTGCCACTCCTCCCTTAAGTGCATACCTGGGTCTTCCTTCTGTGCTGGGTCATGCTGTAGTTAGAACTATAGAAACATATAACCTTTGTAACCATAGCCTGCTTGGCAAGCCCACTTGCTATTGTGAATACCCTCCTTGATTGATTATATGCAAGTACCGAATATTCCCCTTGGTAACTAGCAATTATGGGGACCACTTGTATATACCCTCCTTTAAAATCAACAATCATGAGAACCTTCTGCCTCCTGGTTACCAGCGTCTTTATCTAACTTGCTTGTTCTCTTCTATAAACTCTGCTCCCATTAGGTTCCCCCTCCCTTACCTTAAGCAAGATATAAAAAGGAATCCGGCCCCTTCCTCAGGCCCTAGAGAATTTTGAGCATCAACCATCTCTCAGTCACCAGCTAATTAATAAAGGACTCATTATTCAAACTCAGAGCATGGTGCTGTTTCATCTAACTCACCTGGGTGTAACAGGGTGAGAGCAGGGGACACTCTCTCCCTAGACAGAGCCACATCCCTGGCACTCTGCGGAACAGGTCTCAGCCCCAAGTGGAGACTGCCCTGCAGTCTGCAGAGCATGTGGTCTCCCTCAGGTGTCTGCCTGCTTGTCCTGTCTGGCCCAATCTCTCTACCCAGCTGGATATGACTCCTCTTCTAAAGCACCTCAGGACCTGTTGGTCAGGAGCTCTTCCCTGTAGCTTATTTCTTTGACATTTCTCTCATCTTAACTTGTATTATAGGCTATAAACAATTTTTAAGGAAGATTTTACGATATCCTTCCTGTTCAACAGATCTCTATCTACAGTTCCTTGCAAAGAGGTAAAAAATCTATTGTGTGCTCTCTACACAAAACATGTTGGGCAGCTTCCCAGTCCCACATGTGTATGTTGGAGGGCACACAAAGCAAGCTGTCCAACAGCTGATTTTTTGTTCAATTTGATGGAAAAGGTTTGAATCTTTGCTTGTACAGCATGAGCCCCAGTCTTGTTCCACCCCTTACTAGCGGAGGCCTTTCTGAACGTCAGTTTTCTCGTCAGTTTGATGAGAAAATAATCACAACAGCCACACAGACCGAACGGAGAAGGCAATACCTGTAAGTGAGCTTCATGAGTTACATTGTGTAACGTAAATATGCTAGTCGTGAAATCTTCTAATTACATTGCAGAGAAGGGTCAAGTGAGTCTGGTGGGCTTACAGAACATCTACAGAACATCTCCTATTCTCATTTGTAGCAAGTTCATGGGATGAATTTACGTCTTTCTCCACACATCAATGGAGAGCCAAGAAGAGGGGAAAAGGAGGGAACGTGGGAGGTAAGTGCATCATGATCACCACTCAGGACTGGAGTCACATATAACATGGTCCACATCCCAAATCTGCCATGTCTCTCTGTGTGATCTTGCACAAGTCATTTGACAATCTGAGCCTCAGTTTGCTCATCTATAAAACAGATGGGCAGTGGTAGTGACATAATTCACAGCTCAGTTCCACCTTCCTCATAAGTGTGTGATAAAGCTCCACTTCCTACCCTTCCTCACGATTATGTTGGAGTCACCAGAGGTGATATAGAGTACTTCCGCCCTGGCCATAGGGTACTTCTGGGAGGTGATATAGGGTACTTCTGGCCCTGGCCATAGGGTACTTATGGGAGATGATATAGGGTACTTCCGGCCCTGGCCATAGGGTACTTCTGGGAGGTGATATAGGATATTTCTGGCCCTGGCCATAGGGTACTTATGGGAGATGATATAGGGTACTTCCGGCCCTGGC